>PVKS010041598.1:0-15925 GCA_004027875.1 Aplodontia rufa
TAAATAACCAATTTAATATTGTTTATTGTGTGCTTTGGTTGTTCATACTGATGATCTATCAGCTCATGAGGAGCTGGAAGTCCTAAGGGACACTAACAGTTCACAGGTTAGGGAATTGGCTTCTGACTCAACTTTCCTGACAGTATTCCAACTCAAGTAAGGAATGGGACAAAACTCCTAATCCAACAGCAAAGACCCAAAGAGAAACAACCAGATAGAGATCTCAGGCTTAGAGTTCACTTCAATTTAAGGAGCAAGAAGCAGCCCATGCACAGATCCAACCCCACATCCATGTATGCCCAGAACTCTGGCCCAGCCCAGCATGCATGCCAGACACCTCCAAGGACCCCACATCCAGACACCACTCAGCTGTTACACACACCTACCAGGTCCAAATATATTGGGCCCATCCCACCACCAAGGATCCCAGGTCCCAGTGTAGCACATAGGTTGGTCCATTCTGGCCCACCCCACACTTCTGGGACCCTATCATTCAGTGACACACCCCTCGCTCTTAGAGTCAACAATGTAGTGGGCTGCTCAATCTAAGAGTAAATTGGGATACAGGAAGATATTTAAATACAAATAAATGGTATAAAGAACATTCTCAATGAAATAGTTAAAGAAAATTGAGTCAGATATGCTCCAGGAAGCTTATAAGATACTCAGTAGGCCTAATCAAATGAGAAGCTCACCAAGACACATCATACTCAAAATGTAAAATAGGGAAATCAAGGAGAGAATATTAAAAGCTGCAAAGGGGAAAAGCCAAATCACATTCAGAAGCAAACGAAAAAGGATGATGTCTGACTTTTCAGCTCATACTCTGGAATGGAAATCCTGGAAGGAGATCTTTCAATGTCTGAATGACCACAACATGCAGCCAAGAACACTATACCCAGCAAAACTCAGCTTCAAATTTGATGAGGAAATAATAACTTTTCATTGTAAGAACAAACTTGCAGCATTTGTGAAATGAAAACCAGCATTACAAAGAATCCTCAAAGATAAACTCCAGGTAGGAGAAAAGTAAACACTCCTCAAACCCACAGACAGAGGAAGTTCAACATAGGTACATGCTATCAATAAACAATCAAAGCAACACAGAACTTAGTAATAAAACACTATGACTCTGAACCACAACCACACAACTCTTCTTTTTTTTTTAAAAGAGGACAGCTAGAGAAACAGAGAAGGACACAATCAATTTTTTTTTTCATGTGACTTTGATTGCTCTGACACTTCATTGTGTACATGGTGCTGGGGTTCCAACTCACATCCTCATGCATGCCAGGCAGGCACTGTAATTGATGAGCCACCACCATGCCAACCTCCGCACAACTATTCTAACACTGGATGTGAATGGTCTCAATGCACCAATCCAAAGATTAAGATTAGCAAACTGGATCAAAAAACACAGTCCAACAATATGCTGCTTTTAAGAGACTCACCTTATAGCCAATGATTTCCAGATTGAGGGTGAAAGGATAGAAAAAATCTACCATGCAAACAGCCCAAAAAACCAAACTGGTGTTGCATATTTATATCTGACAAAGTAAATTTCAAACATAAACTAATCAGAAGAGATAAAGAAGGCCACCATAAATACAAGAGGAAGATATAAATAACAATGCTCCCAATCATGTGAATAAATTACTCCATGTCATAAAACCACTTGTGGACCTCAACACAATAATACTGGGAGATTTCAACACTCCTCTATCACCAATTGACAGATCATCAAAGCAAAAAACAACAAAGAGTTCTCCAGCCTAAACAAATCCATAAATCGAATAGACTTAACAGACATTTCTAGAATATTCCACCACAAATCAGCTAAATATACCTTCTTCTCAGCACTGCATGGATCCTTCTCCAAAACAGATCATGTTCTACTTCACAAAGGAAATCTCAGCAAATATAAAAAAGTAGATACTATTCCATGTTTCCTATAAGACCATGATGACATGACCCTAGCAATTAACAGCAAAAATTATAACAAAACACACACATACATGGAGATTGAATAATACCATATTAAATGAAGACTGGATCCAAGAAGACATGAAAGCAAAAATCGAGAAATTCTTGGAAGAGAATGAGAATGAAGACGCATTTCAAAACCTCTGGAAAAAGTATGAAAGCATTCTTAAAGGGAAATTTTATAGCACTGAGTGCCTACATTAAAAATGAGAAGACAGCCCAAATAAATAAGCTATGCTCCACCTCAAATCCCCACAAAAAGAAAAGCAATCTAATATCAAACCCCAAAGACAGGAAATAATCAAGATCAGAGCTGAAATCAATGAAAATGAGAACAAAAATCAATGAAAAGAATCCACAAAAGAAGAGTTATTTTCTTCAAAAAATAAATAAAATTATATACGCCCTAGGCAATCTCACTAAAAGAAGGCGTGAAATGAAGCAAATCAACAAAATTGCCAATGAAAAGGGAGCGATCATGATTCACCCCATGTAAAGCCAATGAGTTATAAGAAGGTAAATGGATGACAATGGAAGAAATCATGCTGAGTGAAGTTAGCCAAACCCAGAGGGTTAGGGTTGACTATTTTCACTCATTTGTGGAGACTGGCGCTAAACCCAGGCTTGGAAAATCTAGGGAAACCATACATATATTGGGGGGGGGGTAGGTGAGTGGAGGGTTAAGGGAGGGATTATAAGGAGATACTTGTGAGATAATCAATAATGTAGCATACTCTTTACCCCCCTGAGAATCCAAATAATACTCATGCAATATTTAATTCCAGAAAATTCACACTCTAAACATTTATATCTCTTGTAGGGATGAAATATAGAAGAATAAAGAGACTGGTGTGTGAGCGATGTGGGGGTAATTCTGGTTTCAGAACAAATGTATATCATATTGTTACTTTATATGTATTTATGATTGTACAATAACGGAAAAATTAAAAATAAAGTTAAAAGTAAATAAAGTGGAAGATTTAATATTTTTACTATTGAGTTATAATTACTATTAGCATGGAAGGTAAATAACACATTAATTGAATGGAATAGGAATATGAACTCTGAGTTTGACTCCTTCATGATAAAAATGGTCAAGAAACTGTAGAAGTTTAAAAGGATCTTGCCAGGAATAGGAAGAGAACTGCAGAAGTCTATAGAGAGCTTGGTAATTTTAGATTTCTTCTGAGTTATTTTACTTTCCTTGCTTTGTCAGTTTTTGCTTATCTTGATCTTAGCCTTAAATTTGATTTTTTTTAGAAGATGGGTGGGGAGAGAGAAATAGAAAGAGAGAAAGAATAAATTTTATTTATTTTTTTCATCTGATTTTAGTTTTTCCAACACTTAGTTGTATACGTGGTTTTGGGGTTTGAACCCAGATCCTCACGCATTCCGGGCAAGGGCACTACTGCTGAGCCATCATTCCAATTCCTTGTATCTGATTTTATTTTTTTCACCTAACTTAAATTTTGTGATTCCCTGTTTTTCTCTGGCAGTTTTTCCTGATCAGCACAGAGACTCACCCCTACCATTCCAACTACCATATCAGGCTGGAGTTTCATTTCCATTTTTCCACTTACATATTGTTTTGTAAACAGACAACATTTCAAATTATTGAATCATGCATTTCTTCCAATATAAGCAGAATATTATGAGAAAAATTTAAGAATCCTTCATGTAAACATATTAACATTTGCTTCCTATCAGGAGATAAGAGGAAGATCACTCTTTGGAACAAAGAGTGACAAACTCTCCTCATTAATAAAAAAGATGAGAACTCAAATATTGACTGCCAAAAATTTTCAGATGAAATATAAATATTTAAGAATTAACAGACCTAGTTTAACTGAAGTTAGCAGTTTATAAGGCAAAGATAAAATAAGTACTTTTAGTCAGTGCATGACCACATAGCAAGCATGATCAAATTTAGTTCTACATATGATGATAAAGAACAAGGATATTAAAACATGGTTTTAGTAATTTTGCCCATTTTCTTGTGGCACTATACATAATCTATTGGGCAGAAAGCTTAATGTATAAGTAATAGCAAATAATACGATATTTTAATATTTTTAAATAATTTATAAAATTGAAAATTCAAAAATTAGTGATGCGTTATAAAGTTTTCAAAAAAGAAAAAAGAATTAAACTTGTTAAAAATTATATAATTTAAGGACCAGGAATTGGTATTCAGCAATTATCAGACAGTGAATGCCTCTATCAGCGTAAAAGTAGTTATTACTTATTCATTTCTAAATGATATTATAATATATAGATTATGCTTACAAATAAACAGGAATTTTAAAGATATCTAAAGAGAAGTCTTGTTTCAGTTAAGTCACTTCTTCGTATAAAATTTGTGATTATTTTGAAAATGACTATCCATGTCACAATATTTTTCCTATTTATTCCATCATACCAAATTGGTCTCATTGTGAGTCTTTATAAGGCCAGTGCTAGTCTGTACAATAATGTACAAGTTAGTGAATGTTGATGTTTATAAATCTGGATGTGAGCTTTTCTGAGAAAACCAAATTTGTGTAATATAAATTTTTTAAAAGATTAGTAGTGTTTTAATTTGTTAACATATTTTGACTACTCTCAAAAAGGTTTAGAAGGGTTGCTTAAAATGTAGGTGGAACTTTCAGAAAGACTTTTCATGTAGAAACATATAAATTATACACGTGTTAACCTATAGATACTTTACAACATAACTGTTTTGGCATGCCAGAAGTTATGATGAATTAGTTTTTTCTGGAGAATTATTTACATTAGCTTTGATGAAATGATTAAGATTTTACTTATATATCTGCTACATGTAAATATCTGTTATGTGCAAATACATGTGCTGTTATATCTGAAATGTATGCAATTTCTTTTCTAGTATGCATATGTATTTAATGTATGTATCAAATAGTAAATGTGCATCAAATATTACATCAATATTCAGTCAAAAAAATAAAAAGAAAAAACATGAATTATTTTCTAAATACCTGTTGTTCAGGAGATAAGAGTTATGTAGCATTAGTCCTAAGGCAAAGCCTACATACGCTTTAGAGTAAACCTTTAGGGCAGGATTGGCTTAAAGAAACACTCTGGCTGTTAAAATAAATGAGTAGAAAATGAGTTTGAAGCAGCTTCATACAGATTCTCTTGCTAAATATAGTCACTGAATTCTGCTGCCTTTGATACAGGGCAATGCAGACAGCTAGGGCATAAGTACTGCTGCAGAACAGTCAAATGGTCCAGTCAATTTTAAGTTATAGATGAGCAGATTGTATATGCGTATGCGTGTGCATATGGATGGATGCAGATATAGATATGGTATCACTTGCATTCATTCTTTTTACTCAACTGCTTTTTAAAGTGCAGAACATGTTCCAGTCATTGTGATATATAAAAACAAAACAAGGAAAAAACTAAGTGAAACCAGAAAAGATGACCAAGCCATGTTTCCTGGCTTCACCCGACCTTAGGAATTCACCAACTTAGGAGGGTAGAAAGATCAATACATGATCAAAAGTTTTAATAAGACGAATTCACAGCTTACCATCAGTGTATAAAAAATAAGTGGTTTATATCAAATAATATACTCAGTGAGTTATTAGGACTAATGAAGATTTCTGAATATAACAGTAATACTGATTCTTTTTTTTTTAAAGGAAGAGAGGAGAGAGAGAGAATATCAACTTTATTTAGTTTTTCATCCGGGTTTCATTACTGCAGCACTTAGTTGTATATGTGGTGTTGGGGTTTGAACTCAAATCCTCATGCATGCCAGGCAAGCACAATACCACTGAGCCACCACCACTCCAGCCCTAACCCTGATTCTTAAAGGAAGACTTTTATTTACTTGGAAAGGTTGGAAATTGGAAATAATCTAGGCACATGAGCACTCACGGAACAGAGTGCTGAGTGTTCTGTTTGTATAGACTTGCGAGAGTAGAAATGGAGATTCAGTGTACTGTTGCTTGGCCATAGAGTTCAATGCAGAGGAAGTGTTAGAAAACAAACTGCAAAAGAGGCAGAGACTAGTTCACACAGGTTCTTGAATTCAGGGGTAATTTTCATTTTATTCTATGGGCATCTGCAGGGATGTCAATTTATGGCAACGATAGAGAAGTTAATTTTGAGCACTACAGAACAAGCCAGAAAGCAACAGATGAGGAGTAATTCAAGCGCATTAAGAACAGGAAGAATGGATCCAAAAACTGTGGTACATTTATACCATGGAATATTACACAGCAATTAGAAACAATGACCTTGCAGCCTTCGAGGGTAAATGGATGGTTATGGAAGAGATCATGATGAGTAAAATCAGCTTAACCCAGAGATCTAAGGGTCGATTGTCTCCACTCATCTGTGGAGGTGGGGACTAGACCTGGACAATGAGAAAGCTGGTCTAGAAACATGAGTTAAATTCAGATAAGATGTAATGATTTACAATCTAATACTATTTTTAGAGTTATAATGGAAAGGGGAAGGGAGGGATAAGGGAGGGTAATTGGGGGGGCACTCCTGGGGATAATTGCAATGTCCAGAATATATACACATCTTATACACATTTTATATTGTTTTGTTAAAATCTTGTAAGGTTGCTCAAAAATTAAAAAAAAAAAGAATGGGGAGGACAGGGAGAAATTGAAAACACTCAGGAGGACTAGGTAGTTGAAAACCTACAGAAAGGGAATGAAGGAGTCCAAGAAAACTTCCCAGTGCATGAATGGATAATGTGGCCAACTAATGAAACAAATAAAAACGTAGCAAGATATGTTTCAAATGCACAGATTTAAAATTCAGTATTAAATATATTATGTTCAAGTTTTCTGGAAGAGTTATCCAGCAGGCAAATGGACCTTAGGGGAACAGTATAAGCTACAGGTATCAATTTATGAGTAAAAAGCAAACACTTGATTAATTCTATTTATGAAGAATAAAGTTTCATGTCAAGTTTTTGGAAAATAACATATTATAAGAACAGATACATTTTTGAAAAAAGATAAATAGCAAGGAATATATGAAATAGAATCAGAAGATGAAATGTTGCAGGCACCAAGAGAAATTTTAAAGTAGAAAGAAGTGATAAAAATGTCCAATGTACAGAAAGGTCCAGTAATATAGGAACTATTTAATAATTAGAAGCTCCATGTTGGCATAAATGAGAGTTGTTTTGTAAAGGTCTGAAAGAATGCAAGTCAAAGGTTGTCCCTTGAAAATTTTACACACCTTCTGTTGAATCTTATTTATAACATACAGAGCCTTCAATTTGCTCTTGACTATTGATACATCAAATTACAAGAAGAAATACTAGTTATAACAGGTGTCACCAAATGTGAATGTTTTAAGATTTTTCCCACACTGTAAGGTGTCAAGTTAGTCTGCCACAACTACTTGGAAAAATATACGTCATTCTCCTTGGTTAGAGAAAAGTGCCTATATTATATCCACAGCAAGAACAGTGGCTACTGTATTAGCATTTTACCTATTCCCTGAGATGCATTATTGAAGAACTACAAGTTTAGAGACCCAGAACATTTATAGTGGGTAGTATATATGTATAACAGCTCTGTGGGAAATAATATCTTTATTATATTTAGTAAACAAAACATTTTTTTCCTTTTTTTGGAATCAAGACAGAGAAAGAGAATCAATTTTATTTATTTTTTTCATCTAATTTTTGTTTTTCTGACACTTAGTTGTGTATGTGGTGCTGGGGATAGAACCCAGGTCCTCTTGCATGCCAGGCAAGTGCTCCACCACTGAGCCACCATTCTAGCCCCTGACAAAACTGTGTTTTGAAGGTAGGCATGATCTCTGCATACCAAGGTTGTTATAAAAGCATCATTACAATGATAATCTGGAGCAAAGGCATCATTTCTCTGCATTCTAAAGTTATACTGCAATAAAACAAATGTGGAAAATTTCTGTTGAAAAATATCCTCTTCTTGTATATATACTGTCGTAGTTTGTGGTACATTTTATCATAAATATTCCATTCCATTAGACCCTCTAATTCATATGACCAATGGAATCTGGAAACAAATCCATTTGTTTCTATATACAGTATTTCATTAAGACTACTATCAAGAGGACTCCAAGCAACAACAGGAAGTTGGCCTGAAGTACTGACCTCAGCTATGCCTCCCAGGGTTCTACAGGCAAATATCAGATTTTGATTAAAATCCTCAAGGTCTATCCTAGAAAGCCAGGTGGATTTATCCAGAAAGTTTTGTATTGACCTTTAGATTGGCTTGAGGCATTTAGCTAGGCACTGAAAGATGTACTATGTATTTGTAGACTACACATTATCCCACAAAGAGGAAGCAGTAAGGTGATTGTGTCATTGAAAAACCTGGCTAGTGAGTTGAGGCTAACCAGAACCATGGCTGAGGTGCTACCATTAATCATTTCAGCTAATGTCATGGACAAGCCAGGCTTCAACCTACCATTCAGTTGTCAATGTCATTCTGATCTCCCTGAATAGGTGACTATTCCTTAGTCTTTTCTTGCTTATCATGGCTTGAAAGTTTTGAAGAATACTCTTTAGGTATTTTTAGAATTCTTCTCAAGTTGGATGACATCTTGATAGCTATCCTGAAGTTATATATTATTGGGCAGAATATGAGAAAATTGATGTATATTTTTCAGTGCATGTCAGGAATCACATAATATCTTATTTTTGGTAATGCTAAATTTGATCATGTGGTTAAGATATTAAGTTCGGGGCTGGAGGGGTGGCTCAGTGGTTACAATGCTTGCCTGGCATGCATGAGTATGTGAGTTCAAAACCCAGCACCATGTACACAACGAAGTCTTGGATCAAGGAAGGCCAACTGAAAAACTAAATAAAATTGATTCTCTCTTTCTTTCTCTCTCTCATTGTCCCTCTATCTTTTAAAATAATGATATTAAGTTCTCTGGTGTATGGTTACCATTATCTGTAATAAATACATTTTTATTTATGAGAGATATTTTGAGAATATATATATGTAATTTTTAAATTTGCTAATTAATATATGTTGATATATCTTGCCTGCAGGAAATTTTGCTTTGATGTTCCAATAGTGATTTTATATTTCTTTTATTCTTTTTCTGTTTTTTAACTTGAGTACTTTTTTTTTTTTTTAAAGAGAGAGGGACAGTGAGAGAGACAGAGAAAGAGAGGAACAACTTTATTTAGTTTTTCACATGACCTTAGTTGCTCCAACACTTAGTTGTGTACGTGGTGCTGGGGTTTGAACCCGGGTCCTCATGCTTGCCAGGCAAGCAACGAAACCGCCAAGCCACCGCTCCAGCCCAACTTGAGTACTTTTTAAGGAAAAAATTGTCCATTTGTTCCATTTATATCATTGAGTTATTTATTTATACATCTAATCAGCCATGAACATTCATTTTATTCTTTGGGTTGTAAACTATTATTTTTTATTAATTTTAATGCTACTAAAGTTTTTTTTTTCAGATTTGGTTATTGGGAGTTCTTTCGGATAGACTTCCATGTTCTTTTGACATAGTCCATTTCTTTCTTTCTAGTTTTTGCTGCCCTTTTAGTATTTTCCTATTCTCATTCATAAAATCTGATTATCATTGAATTTGTCCTTCTCAGCTATGTAGATTAAACTAATAATCTCCATAGCAAACACAACACAGTTTTGTTCAATAAATTAGAGTTGGATACAGGACTTCTGTTTGATCTCTCCAAAGATAACTTCCATATTTCTTTATAAGATACAGTGATAGTGTATGATGGATGGGAACACTACCAATATTTGTCCAAAGAAAGATTTTGTGCATTGTATGTAGAAGTCTAATGCACTAACTGAAGCAACAAAAGCAAAACTTCCAGATGTGGGAATAAGGGAGCCCTTGATGAAATTTAACTCTTCTCTAAATTCAACTAATAAACATTTTATAATTGAGGCTGATTGGGACTAATATTTGCTATCTGTAGCTATTTCAGTATGTCCTTAAATCAATACCTATACCTCATTTATCCTGTTGTTACTTAGATGACAAGTTACTAGAAAGAATATGCTAACCCTGGTGTCCTGTTTCTCTACTGCCCATTTACAGACAACTTGTCAGCTCCAAATAACTTCCAGCGTTGATCATGAGTATATCATTTCATTGTATTTCTCCATAAAAAATGGCAGAAAAGTTTTCTTGTTATTATTGTTTCTCTTTGCCATGATATACTGCCATGTTATACATGATTGATATTTGGAAGTTATTTAGGATAAACTCATAGCTATGGTTTATAAATTTATTTTATTGAGGGATTGAATAATGTATCTACATCTAGGAAATAGGTGACAAGAGAGAAATGTGAATTGCAGCTGTTTTCTCATTCACCTTCATGCATATTTCCACCATACCACAGCCAGGCCTATGGTTAACCAATTAGGTAGTAAGAAATATGTGGCCTAAACCATTACTCCTTCATTGGCTTAATCACATGGGAAGGCTATAAATCTATTATTCTGAATCCGCCAATATAAATAATTCCTCAATCTGCGAAAGCAGCTTGACCTTCAACTATCAACCCATTTCTATAAGGAATATGCTCACGCCTATTGGCTATATTCACCCACCTTTTTAAAACCTGTGTCCAGTTTATAACTTTTCAATGCTGATTTACACTTAAACAGACTGAAAAGTCCCAAGTCATGATTCTTGCTTACCTCCAAATCCATAAGGATTAGTCATCTTGCCTATCAGGACTTTCATAAACAGTCAGATGTGTAATATTCTGACTCTTAATTGCCACTGTCTGTGTAGATATACCTGGCCTTCATTAAGTTTTTTCTGTAACTGATATGGCAAACAAGATTAGGTAGTGAAAAAGATCCACAAATACATCAGAGCAGGACTGATTCTGTTTAAAGAAAATGAGAAGAAAAACAAAGCATTTGTACAATGTGACTCTACTTTGAAAAATAACCCAGAACATATGACTTTCTACCAGGAAACCCTGGGAAACTCCAGACATGGAAGTAAGCCTAAGAGAAGCCAGTGTTCTTTGAACCTTTTACCAATTGTATGAACCCCAATTCTTTACCATGTGCTCATCTCATAAAAGAAAACCACAAATAGCTTTTTCTAGTGGAGTCAATTCCTCAAGGCAACATTCACCTTGCTTCTTTCAAGGTGTTTAGCTTTTATTTAAGTTTCAACCACTCTGGATTGTTGACTCAGTGGTGATCTTGAACTCAGCCTCTCTCCAAGTTAAAAATTTGAAAGAAAGAATAGTTCAATAATATAAAGATTATTTTAAAGATGATCTATCTTGTCTCTTGTAATAAAATATGTTTTCCTGGCACTTTAGAATATGGGAAACATCACACTGTTAGATAATGATATAATTTATGTGCCTGCAAATTGAGAATAACACTGAATTTCACAGTACATTTTGACATAGACTTTCATCAAGTGACACAACTCTATAGTCTCCTAAATCTAATGAGGATTACAAGTGAGGTCTTTGTTTTGTAATGTAATTTTGATAATTTTGTTATACTCTGAAAACATTTCAAAATAATTTAAGTAGAGCAGCATATGTGTCCAGAATGATTTGATATGCTTACTAGCTTTAATGAGTGTAAAAATCTATTTCATTAAAATTACACTTAGCATAGGTTCTAGCAAACTATTTTTTTAACGTGCTTGGAATATATTACTCAATTTTCTCTATCGTAATTTATAAGCAGAAACAGCACTTTAATCATTAAGGCTCCATTGATTCAGCATATCATTCTCATCAATGGTGATTTGATTACAGCAGGTAGCTGCATCTACCTGTGTAGAGAATTACAGAAATATTATCATGTGAAGGGAATAATGCTCTGTTCGTCAGGTCATTATAACTTCTTTAAATGAAACAATGACCCCCACCAAAAAATTATATTATAAAAATCTAAGAAATATTTCTAAATTTTAGTTTTATTACTTCCAAGTTTATTTTTAGTTAAAGCCATCACATGAAGTGGTATGAAATAAGGTATGTTAAAGGTGAGATTTATTATTGTGATAATAAAAATATTTGATCTCAGCAAGTTTAAACGTTTTATCAAATAGTACTAAATATCTACAATCATTCTTCACATTTACCAAAATTACTTCAGAGTTCATGACAAAGTTTTGATCAAAGGCCAAACCCATTTATACCAGTGTGTATCTTAAGGAGGTTTTGGATGAAAGGTAAGGAAAAGCCCCTTTTCCCAACACTTGGTTTCTCATAGGAGCTAGAAAGGTGAACTGAATAATGTGCCCCCATTGTGTGTTAAAAGGCCAGGTCATATGGCTTTTTGTGTTGTTTTTACTGATGATTTAACACTAAAAGATCATAGGTAGGGAAATTTCCTTTATTTCTTGGAGTCAGTTTGATTTTACTGACTGACTCCTAAAGGGACATATGGTTTCTTTTAAAAATAATAGTTCCCTGGGGCAGAGCAATATGGTGGTGAAGATCCACTGGCAATCTCTCCCAATAAACACAGAAAGTTGAACATCTATTCATGCACCAAACTACTTGCACAGGTGCTGAGAAAGTTGGGTGAGAGACCGTAGTGCCTGTTCTTAATACGATAAAATGAAAAGAACTATTGAAGAAGGCAAGAAGAAAGGAGTTGCCCAACTCCATGGAGCCCAGCATTGAGAGAGGTGCCTCCTGGTTTGGGAGAGGAGAAATTATATCCAGGCCTGAGGCTTGAAACTTAGGCTGATCACATAGAACCCAATGCTTGGCAAGCTCCATGACTCCAACCTCCAGACCAGTATCTGAGGACATAGCCACTAAAATTATATTAGGCCAGGCAGTAAAGAGACTTCCTTCACCATCTGTCCACAACCTTGGTTGGACGGGCAGTCACCAAGCCAGTGCTCACAGATGGGGATTGATGACTGCTTTGGCATTACGAATGGGCCGCAGCCCACAGTGAGACAGAATTGAGTTTTGGCCTGTGGCACTGTCTGTTGCTGCATGGAGTTCAATGTGACCTACATTATGCAGGTCCTTGGGGGCTGTGATATTCAGGCAGAACCCTTTTATGAGTCCAGGTGGCTGAGGATCTGCTTTCATCAACATTACTATTTCAGGAAACAGAGTTTAGTGCAAGACCTCATTTACTGGGTATGAGAAGGGGAAGTAAGCCAAGATTTTGCCCTGGAATTTAGTGTTGCATTGGTTAAACCAAACACGAGGCAGTTCCTAATGGTCCCCATTCCCAGACTTCCCTGTGAACAGAACCTCTGCATCAGCTCCAGTGCTAGTAGAAGACTCATGGCCCCGGTCTGTGAGACTTCTATTTCAGCTAGCAGCACATGTGACTTTCAGGAGAAGCCTTGGGTCATGAGTCCACCTCAGCAATTGGCAGCCCACAAAAGTGTGGGCATAGTGTTCTGATGGTCTTGGTGGGCTCTGGGCTCAGAGTATGACATAGCTTGGTGGCTGAAGGTGTGATATAGTTGCCTGAGGCTGATCTATCCATGGCAATTCTGATCAGGATTCTTTCCCCAAACAGGGTGGATTTTTGAGGTGTCTAAACTCAGTCATTATGGATGAGACAACCCAGGAGTATTTGGGTCCCAGGAGGAGGTTTACGGGGACAGATTAACTTCTCCAGGTATTCTCCTATTTATTTCTAACCAATACACCAACAGAGTGTTTGGGACAAATAAGGATTTTGATTTCCCTGTAGTACTGAAATAATGACTTTATACCAACAGCACACTAAGATTGTTTACTATAATAAATTAGGATTCATCCTAGGATTAAAGAATGTTTCAATGTATGAAAATCAATAAATGACACCATTATCAACAAAATGAAGGATAAAAAATGTGCACTTATCAATTAATGATAAAACAATCTGAACAAATAGGTATAAAAGAAACATACCTCAATGAAATAAATTTCATTTTTAATAAGCCAACAGAAAGCTTTATATTGAATGGTGAAAAGCTAATAGCTTTCTAAAAACTGAAACAAGACAAGCATGTTCAATTGCCCCATTTTTACTCAATATAGTGCAATCAGGCAAAAGAAAGTTGTCCAAATTGGAAAAGAAAAAATCAAATTGCCACTGACATGTAGAAAACCTCCAAACTCCACCAAAAAAAACCTATTAAAATTAATAATTTCTATATTTAATTATGGTATCTAGAAAATTCACATTTAAAATTATTATAAATATATTTAGATCACTATCTACTTTCTACCATATCTGCAGTTGGTTTATATTTGTAACATCTATTCTTTGTTCTCATTTTTGTACCTTTGTTTTGTAGAGATTTTTATGTGATTCTTTTTTATCTATTAGTATATAAACTATATTTTCAAAAATTATGTCACTGTACATTTTTAACAAATACAAGTGCACTCTTAAATGACATTATAGAACTTTCCAACTTTATAACAAGTCCTCCCTCCTGCCACATACAATATTGTCATTCATTTCTTTTAGCCATATATTGTATAGGTAAATTTCCCAATGCATTACTTTTGTAGCTATTTCTTAGATAAACTGAGAACAGACAAGAAGGACTTCTCTTTTCTTTCCTCCAATTTTTCCCTTTTTAATGCCATTATTTATTATTATTATTATTATTGTTATTATTATTATTATTATTTTGTAGACCTAAGTATCTGGTTTATGTAATTTCCTTTGGTTTTCCCTAAAGAACTTAGTGTTTCCTGCAATGAGCTTCTTGTAGATTTATCTAGAGACTCTTAATTTTTTTCTTTACATTTCAAGATAAATATTGCTGACCATAAATATTATCATAGGATAGTGTATGTGTGTGTTACAACATCTTAAATATTTCACTGTATTCTCCTCTGTGTTTAAGGTGTTTTGTGTGCTTGATTTTTTCCCTCTACTTAATATTTTATTTTTCTTCTGTTATTTGAAATATATCAAGCTGTAGTTATATGGTTTGGTTTTGTATTAATTTTGTTTGGTGTTGTCTGAGTTTCTTGAATCAGTGGTCTTTTGTTTCACTAATTTTGGAAAGATTTTGGCCCATTATTATTTTAAGTAATTTTTTCTGCTTTGGTTTCTCTTTCAACCAGTTATGGCATATTAATGATGCATATAAAATAAATATACCTTTAGAAAATGTCCCACTGTAGCTAAGTTTTAATTCTATTTTAAATTTGCATTTAGTTAAGAAGTTTCTAGGGAGTTCATTAATTCATTCTTGACTTGACTCTTTCCTGCCACTCTGCCTTAGATTTTTCCATCTCTTTAAGTTTATGTGCAATTTCCCTTGCATTTTATTTACATTTCCATTAAAAATCAACATATTAATAACAATCCTTTTGAAATTCTTATCTGATAATTTCAACATCTATGCTATGCTTTAATTGGTACTTTGAAACAAAGTCCCTGAAATTATTAATTTGATATTTTATATGCATACTTCATTAAAAAGAATTTTGAATAAAGAAAGTAATTTTAAGCAAATATTTAAAGATTAAGCAAGCTTTGAGCAGATATTTGGATAGCTAATTATTTAAGCAAATATTTCCATATTTAAACTTGTACAAATTAAAATTGCTGAAAGATCATATTATTTCAGAATTTTGAGAATGAACATGTAAATAACTGGAAATAAAAGTTTGCCAATAAAATTTTGCCAATGAAATTATATTAGTATATGCCTCATTCTTAAGTTTAATTCTTAACCTATAAAAAATTGGGCTCTAAAATTAAAAGATGATAATAGGGTATAAAATATTAACTATTTTAATATGAAAATTAGTTATAAATAACGTTGTTTAGAATTCAAATTATATGCTCTTAAAAATTTATGGTTAAAGAACCCAACTTTATCAAAACTTAAAAAAAATAAAAATCTAATAGATTACATTTTTATCACTGGAGGGTGGATACAACTGAACAAACTGAAGTAAACCAATCTTAGTAATGATCTGATAAAATTTAAA
>PVKS010041599.1:0-15923 GCA_004027875.1 Aplodontia rufa
TTCTCCATACTGCTTTCCAGAGGGGCTGTACCAGTCTACAGCTCCACCAACAGTGTGTTAGTGTGCCTATCTCTCCACAGCCCCTCCAGCATCTATTATTGTTTATTTTCTTCATCTTTGCCATTCTGACTGGTGTAAGGTGATATCTTAATGTGGTTTTCATTTGCATTTCTCTGATTACTAGTGATTTAGAGCACTTCCTCATGTATTCATTGGCTTTATCAATGTCCTCTGGTGAGAAGTCTCTATTTAGCTCTTTGGCCCATTAATCAATTGGGCTGTTGGTGTTTTTGCAGTTGACATTTTTGAGGATTTTATAGATTCTGGATATGAGACCCAATTCACAAGATTTACCTATATCACTTGAAGGGTAATTCACTAATATTATCTGCTAATGATGTACCTGTGCTTCTAGAAGCACATTTGGAGAACTTCGTCTAGTGTGTCATAAGTAGAAGCAAAAGCAATGGATGTTAGAATATAAATAAGTTTATTTTCCTGCATCCCTTCAAGCAACTGACAGTACTGACTTTTAAAACAGTTTTCAATTTGAAAG
The DNA here is from genome assembly GCA_004027875.1 of Aplodontia rufa. NCBI lineage: Eukaryota > Metazoa > Chordata > Mammalia > Rodentia > Aplodontiidae > Aplodontia > Aplodontia rufa. The sequence continues at coordinate 557 of PVKS010041599.1, forward strand.
ATGAGAAATTATTTATCATTATTGTTTTAAATTACATTTTACAGTGGATAGTGAAGTTTATTTTCTTCTTATATGCATATGTGGCATATTTATTCTTATCTAAATTGATCAAATCGGTCTATCATTTTCCAATTGTGTTCATACACCTTTACTAAGTTTTAGAGTTCTTTGTATGCATCTTTGTCACTGAGTGTTAATATCTCTGCAAGTTTTTGCCTTGTATTTCTACTTTATATTTTTTCTCTAGTTTTAAAGTTTGGCATTATGTATAACTTTAGGGTTCATGCTTATTATTGAATACTATTTAAGAAATCCTTATCTATGCTAGATTCATATTGATATTTTGCTATATTTGTATAGGAGTAAAAAATGTAATTATTGTGTTTAGGGTAAGGTAGAAAAATATCTTCTCCCTGAGATAAGTACAAGAACATTTGTAAGGGGCCCACATTTTTCTCACCATGATATGCCTTCTTCTTAATCACCTGTGGCCTAAACATATGTAATCTCCTATCTAGATTCCCTATTGTGTTCCTTTGGTCTGTTTTTCTAGCTCATTGATAGCATCATGGTGTTTTCAACTACTTTCACTTTAATTAAATCTTGATATATTGTAAGGAAAATCCCAGCTCATATTTTCTTTCATTTCCTTTAATATTCTTATCTTTTAGTCATCTATGAACATTAAAATTCACTTATAATTCTATAATACCTTTCACTGGTTATAGCAGTTTCCAGAATTTCTTTGATTTTTGTATACAATCTAATTATTTGTGAATAATGACTACGTTGTCTCTTCCTCTTTAATTCATGTATATTTTATTTCTTTTTCCTATTTTGTTCAACCTTCCAATAAAATGTTAATTAGGAATGAAGCAATAGAAATGCTTTACTTGTCCATGAGTTTTCTTTTTTAAGAGAGAAGGACAGTGAGAAAGAAAAAGAGAGAGAGAGAGAGAGAGGATTCAATGTTTATTGAGCTTTTCACATGGCTTTCATTGCTCTGACACTTAGTTGTGTATGTGGGTGCTGGGGTTTGAACCCGTGCACTAGCGCATGCTGGGAAAGCATTGTAATCGCCGAGCAAGCACAGTAACCACCAAGCCACCACTCTAATCCCCTACTTGCCCATGATTTTAAAGGAATCCAGCAAGTATTCCACCATCAAATGCAATACATTCTGCCAGTTTTGATACAGAGCTGTTATACATTCAAGTATACTCTGTTTAGGTAAGAGTTTATATCATAGATGGATATTGAATTTTATTCAAAGGGTTTTTTCTTTGTCTCATGTATTTGTTTTTCTCCTTTAATTTGATAATATGATAAATTGCTTTAATAGATTTTCAAAATCAAATCATCTCTGTAGTCTGAGATAAATACTTTCTGGGTTTAATATATTCCTAAATTGAATTTTCTGCTATTTTATTTAGTGTTGCATCTAGGTTTATATGTGAAGTTGGTGCACAATTTTCCATGGACTATTCTTCATTTTTGAAACTGGAATTATATTGGCATTATAACATGATCAGGAAGTATTCTATACAGAGCAGCATTATCTGTCACAGAAGTCTGGTTAGTGTTTTGAGGGTGGAAGAGCAGGGAATTTGTGAATTACTTAACTTTTTTTTTCTCATTAAAGATGGTGTTACAATTAGGAGGAAATCATTATCAAACAATCAAGAACAAATGTATAATGATAGAGCAAGCCAAAACTGATGCTATTCCATGATTACCCGCCTTGGGTTCCCCATGGTTCCTGCTTCCCCCTACTTAACCCCGGTGTTAATTAGACTTCTATTGGAAGTCGAAGGTTCCCCACTGAGTAGATTCCCCCAAGTTCCCTCCCTCTTTCTGGTGTCCTTGACATCCTTCCTATTCCCTCCCCACCCTGCCCCCCTTCCTACATCCCCTAACATCCTAGGCAAGGTTCCCCATGTTTGTGTAAAAATTCATACATGTTGAGGTTATTATTAGCTTAGCCACCTATCATACTGTTTCTGTTGTATTCTAGCTTCCACAAATGAGAGAAAACATGTGGCCCTTAATCTCTGAGTTTGGGATATTTCACTTAGCATAATTTTTTCCATCTCCATCCATTTGGCTGCAAATGCCATAATATGGTTTTCCCTAATAGCTGAGTAGAATTCCATTGTATATATGTACTAAAATTTTTGGATCCACTCGTCAAGTTGGTTGGGGAGCTTTGCCGCTGAGCTACATAATCAGCCCCCCCCCTTTTTTTTAAATTTTGAGACAAGGTCTCTCCATGTTGCTGAGACTGGCCTCAAACTTGCCAACCCCCTGCCTCAGTCTCTTGAGCTGCTGGGATTAAGGCCTGTGCCACCATGCCCAGCACTCAGTCTTTTGATGATTTCAGACCCCTCCAGTTTTCTATTATTTTTAAAAGGTGTTGGATATGTTAGTGAGCTTGATTCAATTTTTTATAATGTATCTAGATCAAAACATCATACTGTATCCCGTAAATACACAATTATTTTTGTCAAGTAAAAGTGGAATAATAAATACAGTTTCTGTTAAATTTTGAATTTATACAAACTGTGTTTTAAAAATGCAGGCATCTACTGCATAGCACTCTTGTCATTCTCCTCTTTTTGGGAGCTTTTGGTACAGTTGGTCACTCCCTCCATGAGGCGTGTGGCCCCTCTCTGCATCCTCCCTCCTCCCTCCTAACAACCCCCATCCAAGTCCTCCTCATACAGGAATCAGCCCCGTGTCTTTTCAGTCTGCACTTATTAATAGGTGATTTCATTTGCACTCCCACTCTCTTATCTCCAGCTGAGAATTCTACCCCAGCCCATACATCCACCTGACTGGTTAACATCTTCAGCATCTCAAAGATAAAATGTCCAAACTCCTGCCCTGGTTTCACCTACCCAATTACTCTTCTTCCAGTCTTCTCCCGTGGCTAACAGCAGCAGCTCATACTTGATTGGAATCTTGGGAGAGACCTTGATCCAGAGGTCTCAGTGAAGCCCTGCCTAAATTTCTGAGATAGGGGAACTGTGAGATGATTAATGTGTGTTGCTCTAAATCCTTACGTTCTGGGATGTGTTAGATAGCTGTCAATGAGTAATACATAGTGCAATGTGTCCCTTCTGTTTTTTGAAAGAACTTGTGGATATTATTCCTTCCTTAACACAGTTATGGAATTCATGTGTAAAACATTTGTCCTAGGACTTTCTTTGTGGGAACATTTATAATCAAAATCTGAAATTTTCTTTCTCACATTAGCTATTTCTTCTGGTGACAGATTTGGTGAGCTTTATTTTGTCTATGACTCACATGCTTGCAAATGATAGCTACAGGAAGAATGTGGATAATGAGTTAATAGCTGAAATGATGATGATGGAGTATTTTTTTGGTTTTTTTAGGGTGAAGTATCACAGAAGGTCAAGATTGAGGAATATCCTGGTTCTCCAAACTTTATTAACCATAAGGATATTCTCTCTCTTTGGTGACACATCAATTGAATGTGTATTCAACTGCTAAAACTTCTCTTTCAACACTATGAAACAGATATTTGGAAAAAAATAAGTAAATTTCTGAAATGGACTTTTATACTGTAATTTTAATATTATTGTAGTTTGTATTATTTGCTTGCTATTTTCAAGAATGTTATGAAGGGAATGTATGCCATGGAAAGCTAATTGATTCTAAATTCAATCAAAATGTTAAGTTGGCATTGGATAAGTAATTTTAACATTTAGATGTGTCGTATGTACTTATAGAAAGGTTAAGTGCTTGGCTAGAGAGATGATTCAGTGATAGAGCGTTTGCCTGGCATGTGTGAGGACTTGGGTTTGAACCCTAGGACAGCATACACAACTAAGTGTGGGAAAACAAAAACTAGATGAAATAAGTACATAAAAATTGACCCTGTCTCTAAAAAAATAGAAAAGAAAATTGAAGTGCTGAACGTAAAAATTTATGTGAGAAAAAAATAATAGCATATCTACTGCATGATAATTTCCCTTTAAGTTGTATATCATTTATCAAAAGTTCCAAAATTACAAAAGAAAAAATGTGCAAACTAATGTATTTATTGAAAAAAAATAAGAGTTCCACTAAAGGATATTGAGACGGGCTGGAAAGGTGGCTTAGTGGTAAAGTGCTTGCCCAGCATGCACAAGGACCAGGTTCAATCTCCAACACCACACACACCACAAAATGGAAGAAAAGCAAACAAATAAAAGAGATGAAACAATAATATCAATTTTCATTTTCTCTCTCTAAATAAATGGCTGCTAAGAGGTATATTTTTGGGCACTTCATAATTGGAATTTTGAGCTTTTTTTCTAATTGTACAAAGACATTTTCACTTTGTTTAAGTCTGAATCAATTTATTTGTAAAGATCTTGACACAAAGGAAACTACATATTTAATGTAGAGACCTAAAAAGGATTATTTCTGTGAAATGCTCTCAAACAAATGCTTTGCTGCAATTCAGAGAATCCTCAATACGTTAAATAGATATTTGGCAAACACGTTAATACCTAAGAAGTTCTTGAAACAGGACAGTGCATTTTCATTTTAACCTCCCAAGCTCAATAAATTCTCTTTTTCAGGAAAGAAAAAAGGCAAAAGACAGGGAAGAAATGACCTTAATAACTAGTGTGAAGCCAGGGCTATGGGTATGGACTGCAGAAGTTGTCTTTCTTGATTTTTTTTTTTTCTTTTCACAACAAGCTTTCACTCTTACAGTTAGTGATGCTTGCTGCCTTTGAGATTGGTGTTCCATGTTATTGCCAAGAATGTCCACCTTCCTTCCATCCACACCGACCCTACTCTACATTTCAGTTCGTCTTATCGGCCATTCATGATCACATAGTGTCCATTTACAGGGACGTAGCAATTTTTATTCATTTTTATCTGGTGATATAACAGTGATACGTAATACTTATTTTTTGCCTCTGAATATTTGTGTCAGTGATATATCAAGAAGAGAATGAAACAAATATGTTTCCTCTTTGCCACCATGAATTTGTAATTTTCTAATATATCCAATAGTCAAATATGTTTTGAAGTCACTAGGCAGAAACCTACCATTATTTTGGGATATTTTAATTACAAAAGTCTGACTGCATTAAAAATATTTGGCATTATAATGTTTCTAAAAGGTGACAGGCACTGTGGATTCTAAACCAAGATGGACTAAAATCTACATGTATCACAGATGGTTTAAGGGAAAAGTATAGGGGGACATCCTTGTGTATGTGTAATAGTTATATATTTCTTAATTCAAAACATAAATGTGCCAATAATTAAAAGGACAAAATAATCTGTATTAAATCTGGAAATGTTCTTAATCAAGATATTATTTAAAATGTTGAAAGGTAACATAAATCATGGAAGAAACAAAATGCATGCAGATTAAAGAACAACAAAATATTAAGAAAAAAAAATAATCAAAAGCCTCGAGCAAACTCCTTATAAGAAAACAGATATCCAAATAGTTGAATAAGAAGGAGAAATAGGAAGAGAAGGAAAAAGAGAAAGAGGAGGAAGACAGTGATTCACTTCATCCTGCTCTATGAAATGCAAAATGAAACCATATTGAGATATACATCTCAAACCCTAGAAAGTAACACTGAAACAAATAAGTCTAGCAAGAGCTTAGGGACATGCCTAATCTACTACTGGGAGTGCAAGTTTGTATGCACTTTGGAAAAGATTTAGTATTCTCTATCGAAGCTCAATATGCATATGTCTTACACAATATTTTTCATTAAAAGGTAGAAATTGAATGTTTATGCAATCACTGGTTTTAGCCCCACCTGAGACTACTGGAAAACTTGCTAGAATGGAACACACAGAAAGTGTGGTATATTCACATGACACATTGTTACATAGCAATGTAAATGAATAACCTAAAGCAGCATGCAAAAATATGGATGAAATTCACAAGTGTCACATTAAAAAGTAAAAGTCAGGCACAAAGAACTATGTTCTATGTGATCCCATGATCCTATAGTTTCCATAAACTCTAAAATTTATAGTAATAGGCAAAATAAATAAATAAATGAGGAGTCTTCAGAGGACTGGTAATCAATCTGTGTACTGGATCCATGAATGCATTCAATTTGTAAAAGTTCATTGATATTATGTTACACTTATACACACCTATCACACTTCAATACAACTTTAAAAAAAACAAGGGGTGGAGATGTGAGGAGAGAGTTGATGGCAAAGGGTATTTGGTTATAAATTTATAATTGTTGAAATGTGTGATAGGCACACAAGAGTTTATTCTATCTTCCCTTCTTTTGTGTTAATTAGAAATTTTCCATAACAAAAAGGTAAAATACAGGTTAAAGGTTATATAAATTAATACATAATAAAAATAAAAACAAAAATGCCCTTCTTACTTGCAGATATGCCTGAGATCTAACCACCACAACGTGGCATCTGGAACTGCCAATATATTTGAGTACAGTTTTCACTGGTATAGCCCAAGTGCCTTGGCCAAAATGTACAATGCAGAAGGCACTAAATAAATGCTTGCATTTGGGATAATGATTGAATCTGGAAGGCTGGGTAGTAGAGTGTTTACATGGTAGCTATGAGGCACAATATGTCTCTGACTCCTAATTTGGACTTATTATGCTCTATATGTACAAAAAAGATAAAGTCTTGCTTCCCTATATTCTGGCCTTTCTTTCTTTTTTATTTTTCTTGGAGGCAGAAATTCAAATCACTTTCTTAAGCAAAATAAGCATTTTGAATTTGTGAGGCAAAAGTCTCCAAATCCCACCTCACCCCCACTTTTTTTTTTTTTTTTTGGTGCTCTCTTTCATCACATGCATGAGCCCTTTCCAGGTTGACAGGAGTATATTTTATTTTTTTTAAAAATACTGTGATTAGCTGGTTATAAGCTATGAAAATACAGTATTTCTTTTTTTTCTGAAATAGAGAGGGACAGTAAGAGAGAGAGAAAGAATCAATTTTATTCAGTTTTTCATGTGTATTTTGTTGCTCTGACACTTTGTTGTGTATGTGGTGCTGAGGTTTAAACCCATGTCCCTGTGCATGCCAGGCAAGACATAACCACTGAGCCAACGAGCCATGAAAGTACATTATTCTAATCTATGCAATATTTAATTTTAAGATCGTTTGAAAATTTTGCATTATTTTGTGCAAACCAATTTTTAGTAAATCAGTATCTGTTCAGATTTCATTTCTCTTACAAAGCAAACACCCTATGAAATCTTCTCTTTTTGAAAATGTTAATCATCAGTGAGAAAGTTGGTCTATTATCATGTGTTAAATCCAGATAAGATGTAATGCTATGCAACATAATCCTTTTTTAGAGATATTGTGGGAAGGGGAAGGGAGGAATAAGGGTGGGTAATTGGGGGGGCACTCCTGGGGGTAATTGTAATATCCAGAATCTATACACATTTTATATTATTATGTTAAAAACTTGTATGGTTGTTCAAAAATTAAAAAAAAATTAAAAAATGTTAATTTCAGGGGCTAGAGCAGTAACTCAGTGATTGTGACACTTGCCTGGAGTGAGCAAGGATACAGGTTCAAACCCCAGCACCACATATAAACAAAGTGTTGGAGCAATGAAAGCATAAACAATTACTTAACAAAAAATGAAGGACTTGGACCCAAATTTAAGTGTCTGCCCCACTCCAAAGTAAGCTAATAGAAGAGATACGTCACCTCATTTTAAAAATGAAATCCCAAGTTGTAAAACAATCTTATTGGATTTAAGATAAGAGTACATACACTCAGACTATTAGATATTAAAAAACATTCGTCCTGATTAAGAATAAATATCTAAATTTGAACATTTATATTTTTCAAACTGTCTGTGTTTCATTCAGACTTACAAGTTCACACATAAATTTACTTTGTTCATGTCACCAGAAGATTTCCCATTTGGGTATGGCTTTAACCAGCATTTTGTAATGATTGCAGGACATTTGGAAGAAAACAATTAGTAGTGGAATTTTGCCACCCACCTTAACGCGATGTGTTTTACAGTAGAAGTGCATGTCTCGAAAAACTGACAACCTGAGGCAATGAATTAAAGAAATGATGATTTGAATCTTGGTTCCTTCCAATCCATTCATCACTTTGACACAGAAAGTGAGCACTCTAGGATGTACATTTGATGAAATCACTAATTGAATCTATCATTGATTCCTATTTCCCTTAGGATGCAGCCCCTCATCATTTCTTCAGGGTTTTGTCCTCTTTTAACTGAATGCTGTCCTCGATATTGTTTTTAACTGTTTCCTTTACATCCTCCTTCTGTTCTTCTGAAGTGCCCTGCTTCCTTTTCTCCTCAGTGTATTTGTTCATCTTTGCCTTATTCCCTGTTCCACTCCATCAAACTGTACTCTTTCACATTCTAACTTATGCTTGCCATTTGAATTCCAAGAAAGAGGGACAATGAAAAAGAGAGAAAAAGAGTATCAATTTTATTTAGTTTTTCCTGTGGCTTTCATTGCTCTGACACGTCATTGTGTACGTGGTGCTGAGGTTCTAACACAGGTCCACACATGCCAGGCAAGTGCTGTAACCATGGAGCCACCACTCCAGCCCCCTTCCCTGACTTTTAAAGTGTTAATACCCCCTTGTGAGACTTCCATAATATAAGTATTTTTAATGTGTATTAAGATTTTCTCTCTGTTTTGAAAAAAATTGTTATTAATTTGTGTCTTTCTAATCTTTTTCTACAAACTACCTATTGACATTATGTGTCATTCTTTTGCCATGTATAAAGAATTTAACACAAGGTCCAGCTCACAAGACTTTAATAACCACTTCCCAAAATAACAAATGAATAAATTATGAGAAACACAGAAGCTTCTTTAGACCTAAAATTACAAATTTTAACAAATATGTTATTACACATAGATTACATACACAATTTCTACAAATATGCTATTGTAAATGTTCACCATCCCCAAGGTTTCCGGAATCCCTTTAATTGCTCTCCAGGCAAACTATTCTTCTCCAAGCTAAACTTGAAATATTCAGTTCAGTTCTCTTAAAATTTATGTGCTAATGTTTTCAATGTGATTCCCTATTCCTTACTGAAATTTTTGTTGAATGACTTATACAGATAACTGAATATTTCTCACTACTGTAACTTAAAGAAATAAACAAGTAAAATTCGACTATCTACAGTTAAGTTTAAGAAAGATGAATGATTCATCAAGTTCTGTGCTTGGTCTGTTTTCCTGTTCCAAGTCATGTGAACTGTTTGCTACTGAGCGTTTGTCATTTTATTTTAATGTTTGCATATATCAGATACAACTGGACCCCTGACCAACAAATAATTTATGATTGGAGACTCTTCCTAGGTGGAAAAAATGCTCCTGTGCAGAGCCAGCTGTGCCAATTATAAAAAGTGGCCAATTCTGAACAAAAACAGCCACCTGAAAGTTTCTGTCAGAGCTGGTACAAAATTTGGAAAGCTTAGACATCAATGGAGAGCATTAGAGCATCAATAAATGAATTTGCCAGCAGAAAGAATTGTCTGTATAACTGTTTTCAAAGTGCCTCTCCATGACCAGTCAAATGTGTCAAGAAAACTAAATAAACAAGCTTAAATTCAATGACTCAAAGAAAGTTGGAAAAGGCCAGAGAAATTATCCAGCTGGACTTCCGTATAGAAAAAGGCTTATTTGGGTTTGCTTGGTTCATGTGAAATTATTTCAGAATATCCAACCAACCCTGTTCATAGGCCTTTAGTGATTATACCTTCTTACTGATCATTGAGACTGTCTTGCCTAGCTAGAGGTGAGGCAAATTTTTAATCAGGAATTTAAACCCCATTTTCTCATCGTTGATGAGCAAATGAAAGAAAAAAAAGTGAAAGGAGGGAGTAAAGAAACAAGCTTTTAACTACAATTCATAAAGTTTCAACTCTACTTTTTCTCTAAAAAATTTTATAATTTTTGCTTTTAATTTAGATTTATTTCTCATTTCAAATTGTTTTCTGTATAGTATGATTTAGAGATCAATATTCCTTATTTTTTCTTTTTGAAATCCCTTTTGCTTCAACAGCATTAATAGAAATAAATTAGCTGTGGTCATTAGATTATCTTGGCATCTTTTTGGGAAAAAATAAACATATATGTAAGGTTCTTTTCATGTACTTTACTTTATACTATCCATATATTTATTCTTTCCTGATCAGTGCAACTTCCCAACTCTCTTGAGATCAGAGTTTGAGATTTACATAAGTTGCATAGGGGTGTGTGTGTGTGTGTGTGTGTGTGTGTGAGAATGTTTTTCCTAAAATTGATTTGGCTCTTCTACTTGGTTTGTATTTCCAAATAAACTTGAAAAGCAGCTATAATTTCAATAAAAAAATTTCTTGGAATTTGTGTAGAATTTACAAATGAATTCTAAGAGATTGGACATCTTAGCAACATTAAAAGTCATGTACATTGCATAGTTCATCATTTATTAAGATTTCATTTATTTTTTCTCAGCAATGTTGTGCTGTTTTCCACGTGGAATTCATGGTGAATTTTACTTACATTTATTCCTAAATATTTATTTTATATGCTCTTATAAATGAAAACTGTTTAAGTTACCTGATGTTCTTGCAATTTCTTTGTAGATTATTTAGATTTCCCTGTGTAAAAGACCATTCCATCTATAAAAAGCAATGGGTCTATTTCTTCTCCACTTTTTATGTTTTTTATTCCTTACTGTTACATTACTGTACTATCTAACGCCAAGAGCATAACTTTGAATAGAAGTAGAGACTGGACATCCTTGATTCTTGACATCTTAGGGAGAAAGCATTCAGTATTAGCCATTAAATGCAATGTGAGGAGTGGGTTTTCAATATAGCTCCTTTATGAGGTTGTTGAGAGTTCTTGTCTTGGATGGAGGTGGGAGTTTTTTAAATCTTCCCCTGCTTTTATTGAATCAATCAACTTATTTGTCTCCTTTTTTCTGTTAATATGATGGATTGCATTGATTGATTTTTGAATACTGAGTCTACTTTTGTTTCTTTGGTGCTCCCTCTTCCTCTGGGCATACCACTGCACCCATTCTAATGTATCATTTCTAACTTGGTTTTCTTCAAGGAAATCTATGGAAACCTAAAGGTATTTTCCACGGGTCTTTAACTTGGCAAGTTTCCAACATAATCTGTTTTCCATGTGAATGTTTTTGAGGTCTTTTTTAGATTTTCTTAGGGCAGGTTTAAAAACCTTCCCTTAGGGCATGATTATTAGCCCTTAAGCTATGTGTATTGCTGCTACTGTTGTCAGAGTTGCATGCTTAGAGTGTTAAAATAGTATTTTTACTCAGACAAATCCAGTTGCATCATCTTCCAGGAATGCTCAAATTTTGTTCTATTACGCTTTTTGTTCTATAGTAGTCTATTATTGGTAAACCTGACCTAATCTTATGCTTTAACCTTGGTAAAGAATTCATGAGAGTTCTTCTCCCATGGTTCTACACAAATTTCCCCACGCTGTCCATTGCTCTCATTGCCCTTCCCATCAGATGCTGGTCACTTTGCAATCTGAACTCTGACATACTCAGCTCAGTCCTTTTCCACCATGGTCTCCTTATACTCTAGATATCTGTCCTGCAGTGACACAATTGTTACCATGCAGAGGAAGGGAGAAAATGAGTTTCATTTTCTAAGTTTCTCTTTTCTAATTGATCATAGTCTTGCTCTGCCTATTACCTAAAAACTGCTGCTCTGTGTATCACTCCCAATGTTACAGATTATTTTTAAAAGAAGGGTAGTCCAGTGCCAGTTATTTTAATACTTCCTAATAACTGGAAGTGAAGTCTGTTTATCTGGATTTGTTTTGAATTACAGAATCACCCTCCTCCATAATATCACATTACCTTCAAAACATATAAAAATAGGGGTTGGAGCGGTGGCTCAGAGGTTACAGCGCTTGCCTGGCATGCACAAGTACATGGGTTCAAACCCCAGCACCCACGTACACAACTATGTATTGGAGAAATGAAAGCCATGTGAAAAACTCAGTAAAAATTGATTCTCTTTGTCTCTGTAAAAAAAAAAAAAAACAAAACTTATAAAAATACACTTTATTACTATGTATTCTTATCTCCTTCAATGACTTTTATAGAAATATTTCAAAATTGAAAATTTATATATTTTTATAACAAAATAAATCATGAGCTAATTTCATTAATTCTAAAGTTCAACACTATAACAAAGTTCTGGAAAGCAAAATCTGTGCATTTTGTCTAGTGTAGCTCCTATATGTAATCCACAAATGGAGAATCTTGAGTAACCATAAGAAGTGAGAAAAGATTCTATACCCTGAGTTGGATCTCATTTGTATTACATTAAAATAAATTTTCTTCCCTAGTTTCTTTAAGCTTCTCCATATAAGAAAATGTGGAATACAGCTGAGGGTTTATGTACATTTTTTTGTCACTGATATTATAAAAATTTCTCACAGTATAATCAGGACAAAATTAATCCCCAAATTTACCTTCTAGCCAAGGATTTAATCTCAGTTGAATTTGATATGCTACAAAAGTCTCAGTAGTTCCTGAGAAAAGAAGAAAAAGCTAAACCACTTCAGAATACTAGCCAGATGATTTATTCATAAAATGAAGGGCAATTTTATTTTTGTCTCTTTTTTAAACATCTTCTCCAGCAAAGAAAATATGAGAGAATTGGAAAAGGAGTCTTATATAGTCAAGCACTCAAAAATTTTAAGGGCATCACAGCTTTGTTAAAATTTAAAAAAATGGCATTATTGTTCAGAAAGTAGCAAAAGAATATCGAGTGAGTTTCCGCCTGAGATGGGTTAGCAAGAATATAGAACTGACCTTCCAACAATCTCTGTGCAAGAGAGGTTATTATGCAAATTGATATGTCCAGCTGTTGTTCTTTTTCATGGTGGATAAAATAATAGGAAATGAGCTGAAATTGCAGCACAGGGGACTTAGGTTTGGCAGGTCTACAAATGGCCCTTTGCCTACTAACCCCAGGAAAGTGACAACTGATTGCAGAAGGGTATCAAGGAATACTGATTTCACTATTGACTTATGGTTTCTCCATACCAGTTTGAAATGAAGACTAGTTAATAATAAACTCTTAGGATTCAGCATTCCACTTAATGTGTACCACACACTTTTTCCATAATATATATTGTGAAAATTTTATAGGTATTTTAAAATTTAGAATCATATTCTAAGAAACATACATTTCTCCCTACATCCTTGGTTTGCTGTTTTTACTGAATTGGAATTATACATAATAGTGGTTTCCTTATGTCACATTTGTACATGCAAATAATATAATTTGATCAATCTGAGTCTCCACTTCCTTCCCTTTCCCCCCTCCTCCCAAATCCTCCTGCTTTTCTCTACTGATCTCCCTCCCATTGTTCTTATTTTAATTCATGCATTATAATTGTGTGTAAGTAGGATTATATATTTATATGGATAGAGAATAATTTTGAAGATTTCATTCCTTAATACTTCCCTTGCCTTGTCTTCCTCCTAAATTAATTTCCTCAACTGGTTCTCTTTCTTTTTCTGTGAGTTTTTTTTTTCTTAATAGCTTCCACATATAATTAAAAACATTTGACTTGACTTTTGGAAACTGGCTTACATCACATAACATTATGTTCACTATTTCCATCCACTTATCAGCAGATGACAAAATTTCATTCAGTCTTCTTTGTGGCTAAATAAAACTCTATTACGTACACGTGTCACTTTCTCTTATCCATTCTGCTAATAACACCAAGGCTTGTTCAATTATTTGATTATTGTGAATTGTGCTGCTATATCCATTGCTGATTTCCCTGTAATATGCTGATTTTTATTGTTTTGGGTAAATATCAAGGAGTGGGATACCTGAGTCATATGGTGGTACAGTTCTTAGTCTTTGAGGAAAATCCATACAGCTTTCCAAAGTGATTATAAATTTTCCATTCCAGCGTTTGTAAGTACACTGATTTCTCCATATCCTTGCCAACAATTTGTACTCTTGTTGATTGCTATTATAAGTTTTGTGAGTGAGATGCAATTTGAGTGTAGTTTTGATTTTCTTTTCCCTAATAGCTAATGATGACAAATATTATTTTGTATATTGTTGGCCATTTGTATTTCTTTTTTTTTTTTAGAAATACCTGTTTAGATCATTTGTCCATTTGCTGATTATGTTATTTTCTTTTTCAGATTAACTTTGAATTCTTTATATATTCTGGATATGAATCTCCCATCTGAAGAGTAGGTTGTAAATATTTTATTCGTTCTGTGGGCTCTGTCTTCATTCTCTTGTTTCCTTTGCTGTTCAGAACATTTTTAGTTTGATGCCATTCCTTTTATTGATTCATGGTTTCTCTATTTTGAGTTCTAAGAGTCTTTTTTTTTTTTTTACTCATGATTGAACCCAGAGGTGTGTAACCACGTAGTAATATCCCCATCCTTTTTTTTTTCTCTACTTTTTTTTTATTAGATAGATATAGAGATACAATTGAGGGGAAAACATTATCAAACATTCAAGAACCAATGTGTATATACTTAGTTATCCAGGGCTAATGCCATATCATGGATGCCCAGCTTGGGTTCTCCCTGTTGCTGTTTCCCCCGGAAGAACTCCTCAGTTAAATGGATATCTCATGTAGGACAGAGAACTCCTTCTGAGATGATTCCCCCATATTCCCACCTTCCAGTCTCCTAGGAGTTCTTCCTACACCCTCCCCCCTCATCCCCCTCCCTACGCCTCCAAGTATCCTAGGGAGTCATCTCCCTGTTGCGAAAAGAATCATTCAATTTGAAGTTATTATTAGCTTAGCCATCTAACATACTGCTTCCCCATGTATTCTAGCTTCCACAGATGAGAGATACCATTTGGTCCTTGAGTCTCTGAGACTGGGATACTTCACTTACCATAATTCTTTCCATCTCCATCCATTTGGCTGCAAAAGCCATAATATCACCTTCTCTAATGGCCGAGTAGTATTCCATTGTACATATGTACCAAAGTTTTTGTATCCACTAGTCGAATGAGTGGCATCTGGGTTGGTTCCATGATCTAGCTATAGTAGATTGAGCTGCTATACACATTGATGAAGCCACATCACTATAATATGCTGATTCTAACTCTTTTGGGAAAATACCCAGAAGTGGGATAGCTGGATCATAAGGTGGTTCCATCCTTAATTTTTTGAGGATTCTCCACACTGCTTTCCAGAATGGCTGAACCAGTTTGCAGTCCCACCAGCAGTGTAACAGTATTCCTCTTTTCCCACAGCCCCTCTAACATCTGTTGTTGTTTGAATTTTTCATTTTTGCCCCTCGAACAGGAGTGAGGTGGTATCTCATTGAAGTTTTGATTTGCATTTCCCTTATAACT
>PVKS010041600.1:0-15922 GCA_004027875.1 Aplodontia rufa
AGTGTTCACTTATAGACCTCAGAAAATAATATTGGCATTCTTTGTATTATAAAGCCCATCTTTTTTTCTATGTATTGGCTTATTTCCCTTTCTTTCTATTGTTTTTTCTTTCTTTCTTGTCCATTTTTTCTACTAGATTGTTGGCCTTTCTCTTTCCATAAAAGAAAGATCCTCACACAATCAAGATCTTTTATGAGTTTTGCTATTTTTTCCTAGCAATATATCATTCTCTTGTGTAGTAATATCTTAATTTTATTTCAAGATTTTATATGGCACTTTTTAAAATCCTCTTAAGTCATTTTAATTTTAATTCTCTAGTGTTATCTAAGTAGCATTTTTGTTTAAATTGATCTTGCATTTCACTTGTTGGCTGATCTATTTTGGTATGAGATATGGACCTGACCTCTTTAGTTTTCCTTTTCTGAGTATCAATGTGCTGATCTTTCTCAGTGCCCTTTAAGTTACCTAAAGAAGTTTCCATTGCCCACTGACACATAAAAATAGCAATTGTGACTACCATCTTTCGGATTTATCTGGTTTGGGTAGGGGTGGTATATTTCATTTGCCAGTCAATTAAAGGGCATGTTTGAGACCACCACCCAAATATCCTTTGGATCTTTGAGGGTAGCACTAATTTCTGCCACTTTGCTTGGGAGCTGAAATTACCTTAGATGTGCTATATTTGCAGGGTGGAGTGGGGTGCGGGGAGGTAGTTTTAGAGACTTTCATTTGGCCTTCCCACTATGTGATAATTTTTACTACAAAAGTCAAGAAACCCAAATAAACATTCAGACAATGACCACATATGTCCACTCCAATTATACATTCAGGGACTGGGGAACTGATGACCTTGTTAATCCATGAGTCCAATTTGAACCAAACGTGAGCCAGGACTTCACTTGTTGCTTGGCCACATATATATCTACTGGCGTAGCCATAATGAAGCTTCAGGTCCCTGGATATCAATATCAAGTCAGAACTCAGGCTCTCAGAGTGCCTGGGTATATCTCTTTCCTCAGATTATAGTCACCTAAAGAAATGGCCATAGATTCCTTTGAAAAATAACTGGGAGGAGTCATTCACATATCCACTTGCTATGGTATTATTATAGTGGTGCATCCTCAGGGGGACCCAACTTCCTCGTGAGTCGACAACTTACGGGTCTGAAAATAAACTTGGGTCTGGAAACCACGCTAGAGATTGATACACTTTATGGTGTATCAGCATTCACCCTCCTGATTATTCATTCTTGATTTCTTTTGTAGCTTAGATTGTAGCTTTTGTTCTCTACCAGGCTGTTTTGCTCAAGGAACACAATGCTCCATTAACTGTCTTCACAGATCTTCTGGCTGCCACTCCTTCAGTGCTATTCATTATAATAACTGTACCTTCCTTGGTTCTGAAGGTTAAATGACACCATCTGGCTTCCATTACCACCATGGCTTTCTAGGGGTGCAGTTCTGTAAAGCTTCTCCTATCCTCTGCTCTGACCTCCAGAAGAGAACACCACTGAGTCTGCAACAACTCTAGTGCCCCACTGGTACCTGCCTTGTGGACTTGGCAAACTGTTCTTCTGGGATCTCCCATAGCATAAGGCATTTGGTAGGTTTTCGGGTCTCACATAGGATATCCATTCTACCATGCCCACTTCTGTGAGTGCTTTGATTCTTTGCTCAACCACTTTCCACAGAGTTCTGGGATTTCTACTTGAGCGAATGTGAGCCATCATTTTCCCCAGGGTTCTCGAATCCAGGCTATTTGCTCATTACTTTAGCATTATCTTCAGTGCACCTTGCAGATGTTAAATCCAGGATCAAGGGGGCATGCTCTCATACTGACAAACTCTCACTTTATTATATTGAATAGTATATGGTATGTTCCCTCCCCCATTCATTCAGTGCACTCAGGATCCAGTCTCATAATTTCTGTCCAAGAAACTACCACCATATGCAAGCTGGATCCTTCATCTCATTTGGTGTAAAGTTCCCTTCCTCCTCTAGCAGGCCCAGCACCTCCCCAGCTGGTCTCTGTTGTGAATAGACACTACCTGTTCATCTGACAGGCAAGTGATAGGGGGAACTTCATTCTGAGGCCTTGAGGTGTTTTCTTGCAAGATCTTAGCATCATTTTCAAGTTGGGTGTGGTACCGTTGGAAAAGGAAGAGTGGGCCCCTTCTGCAGCTTTGGAGTCCTGTTTTCCACACAGAACAGGTAGCACTTGAAGATAAATTCTTCTGAGACAGGGGACACAGACCCAAGACACAACGCAAACATTCTGTGATAAGCTTTATGAAAAGCTATTTCATGATTCTTCTTGTCACTTCTGGAAAGAGCATGAAGCTCTATTTTGGACCATTTGAAACAGCAGCAGGGAAAGTTATGGCTTGAATCCCATTACTGCTTCCATGTTTCACATCCTCTTTCACAGTTTTCATTATATCATTTCCAGGATGTGACAAAGGCATCCCAAGGATCTATGTGTCCATCTGTTTACATGGAATTCCTGAATAGTCACAAAATCTATTTAAAAATAATTATTTTTCAGACTCCAGTAGGGTTGGGAAATCTGCTTCCTATAACCAATACTCACCCCACTTCCTCCCTTGGTTGCTGATATTTTATTAGGAGGCTTTTTGTTTGAGGAGTGGGAGAAGAGGAGAGTTGGCAGCAGGAAGGGAAGTGCTTGCTCAGGTTGTGGCAAATATCTGAGAATCTTAACTGGGCTGCACTACATAGAACTGTTTTGGAGGCTTCTGTGGCTATTTATAAATAAAGGTAGTGGGCATGTGAAAAAAAAGACTTTGGCATCAGAATAACTTTAAGTCTTACTTGCTTAATTTAATAGTTGTGTGACCTTAACCAATACAACTGACTTCTTTCTGCTTTGGGAAATACATTTAAAAGTAAGGATAATAACACTACCTGCCCTGACCATCTCAAAAAGACCCATTTGAAAAATTAATTAAGGAGAGCACTTTGTAAATTTTAAGGGATGTTAGGCTGGTGATTGTGTTCCTATTGAAGTCACTACTGAATAGTTCTCATTAAAATCAAACTATTCCTATAGGGGCAATTTGCCACTATGGAGTGGTGGTAGTTCATTTTCTCTAAGATTCCTAGGAATTTTTTTAATGTTTCAAACTAAATAAATATTAGCAAATGTAGCAGGTCAGCATTATGTGTTTTAAATTGATGGTCATTTCTTTTTCTTTTTTTTTTCAGGGCTGAAGACCGAACTCGGGCCCTTGCGTGTGCTAGGCAAGCGCTCTGCCACAGAGCTAAATCCCCAACCCCAGTCATTTCTAATTTCATAAGATGAACACTGAAAAAAAAATTACTTTTTTACCCTGGAAAAACAATCTACATATTATAACCACAAAGAAGGCAAACTGATTTTTCTTAACTGCTCCAAAGCACATTTTACCCTGAGGTGGTAGTTGTGTAAATGTGACATGCCTGAGGATTCAAAATAGATGTCTAAATACACAGAACTTAGGCAAGAAATTGATTCCTTATTTCAATACAAACTTTGGGTTTAAAAAAACAAAAAGTCACTGCTTTTAAATAAGATCTGTGCTAAAGTAAACAGCTATGCCCTCCCTCCTCCCTCTCCCTTTCTGAATTATCTTTATCTTAAAGAAATCACTGAAGGTGCCAGGCACTATGGTGCAGGCCTGTAATCCCAGTGGCTCTGGAGCCTGAGACAGGAGAATCACAAGTTCAAAGTCAGCCTCAGCAACTCAGCAAGGCCCTAAGCAAGTTACCAAGACCCAAGTCTCCAAAAAAACAAACAAAAACAAAGCCTCTGAGTTAGTTCAGTCTCTGGTACAAAAAATAAAATAAAGAAAAAAGAAATGACATCAGCTAGACACTGGATAGTCCTTGAAAGAAGTCATTCTGGGGCTGGAGTGGTGGCTCAGCAGTTACAGCGCTTGCCCAGAATGTGCAAGAAAGTGAACTTGAACCCCGGTACCACGTACACAACGAAGTGTCAGAGCAAAGAAAGCTACATGAAAAACTGAATCAAATTTATTCTCTCTTTCTCTCACTGTTCCTCTCAAAGAAAAAAGAGAAGTCATTCTACTAAATAAACTGTGCTTTGAACAATTCTCCTGTATGTATAAGAAGCTTGAAATGGAAAATAATTAAACTTATAAAAAAGAATCCTTTGGCTTGTATTGCATCCTCTGTCTCTATAATTCCCACCACTATTAGAATCAATCTACACCCAAGTTTTAGAATTGGAAATCATCTGCTTTTTGGAATAAACCACAGGCAAACTGGAAAGGAAGAAAGGAAATAGGCCTGTCAAACTGAATTATGCCAGCTGATTGTTCTCCTTAATCCTCTCATTGGTACAACCGCCAAACCCATATCCTTGGGTGGCCACATACTCTTAATAGAACCACAGTGCCAAGAGTGTTAATAAAGGTGAGCCTGAGGCAGGGATGTGGGCAAGTGCGATGCTTCTCAGTTCTCGCCCGAAACCCAGGGTGACCAAGACCTTTTGTTGAGAGCACACATACTTCAAACCAATGATCCTCTGCTTATTCCAAATATCAGACTTTCATGACAGTGTTGTGTGTATGAATGTGTGCGTGTGCGTGTGTATGTGTGTGTTGAGAAAAAGAAAATCAATATTCTGATACAACTTTATCTTTGGAAAACCAAGTAGAAATGCTTACAGTAAAATTTCAAATTATTTATTATTGATTTGTTTTTCCAAGGGGGGTTATGGATTATGATCACTGACAAATGCTATCCTTATTTTTCCCCCTCCTTTCAGCTCCTTATGGGACTTGACTGTCACACCAGAGCCAAGGTCTGTATTGAGAGCGGGTGTCAATGAAACCACAGTTTCCCTGGGTGCAAGAGAGTCAAATCCAACCTCCAGTAACTCCAAGGCCCAAGTGACAGAAGCCACACATTTGTGCCACCCTTCTCTTCCTCAGTGGGCCTTTTTATGTCACTGGAAACCTAGCACCCACAGGTGACACATTAAGCTTGAGTTATATGCCTGTAGAGTGATCTGAGGGAGCTCTGGATGAGAGTCTACGTAGGAGGAGGGTGGCCATCCCAGGGCAGAGTGATTCTCCACACCAAACTCTTGAGAGAAAGAAGGAAAGAGAGGGGGCAGGGGCAGGAGAACTTGGCCCAGGTTTCTCAGTAAAGGCTTACTTAAGCTTTGTTCCGAGAGAAGTACGTTGAAATCAGACTTCATTACTACACCCAGAAAGTATTTTGCACAATTAACTGCTCTGTATTTTCCAAGTCCCAGAACACAGTTCTGAGAAAAAGAATGTACTGATAGTTCTCAGAAAATTCATAGACGCTTAAAATTACATCTGCTGGAAGGGTTAGAAAATATTGATCTACATATGCTATAATGTTGATCATTCATTATAAAAACATAAAAATGGAAAAAGCTATCATTTTTTATCACATTTACCAATTGGAATTGACAAAAAGAAAAAAGACGAATGAACTATTAAGATTTACTGAATACTTAAATTTCCTCATTCAGAGGAATAAAGTCTATAGATTTATGATCTCTTCATTCTGTAATTAGAAATGGAGTACCTACTATACAAACATGAGTCTTCTCAAGACCCTGAGGACCTCCAGCCTCAGAAAGTACAGATCTGCTGGTGTCAAAGTCCCTAACAACTGGTCTCATGTCATCCATGTACACACTGGCCTACACTCTGATTTCAGAAACCAAAGCTTCCAGGTTCTAATATCTATTAACCCAAGATGCTCATACTGCATAATTATGCTTTAGAGATGCCTCCGATTAACTTTGACCCCTTACTAGTAAATGCAAAAATTCACTGGGTGTGGTGGCACATGCTGTAATCCCAGGCATTTGGAAAGCTGAGGCAGGAGGCCAGCTCTGGCAATTTAATGAGGCTCTAAGCAATTCCTAACACGTATTATCTTCTGTTCATACATGAATGGAGAAAGGTTTATGACAACTCAGTCGCTAGTACTGATAAGGGAAGGAAGAGAGAGAGGGTGAGCATCTGAAATGATTGTGACGAAGCAGGGTACATCTAGAGGCCACCATGGACTCTGAAGTCAGTCTGCTTATTTACTTCCTGACCTTTTCGTGCTGAACCTTGGTCGTGGCAGCATTTCCCCTTCAGGATAATAAAGGTAATTTAGATAAAAAAAAGATAAACTAATAAAAAGATAAACTAAGATCCCCATCCAGTAAAGCAAGTGGAGGAAGATGGAAGAAAACTCCCGGTAAGTAGCTGGGCACACCTGGGGAAGGACGCAGGAAGCACACGGAGAACAGCTCTGAGAACATAGAGTCATATGAACCCGAAACCCTGTTCCAAGTTCCCAAAGTCTTCAGGTTGCTGCCTTCTGCTGCATCCCAGTGTCCTCTCTGCTGTCCTAAGGCTGTGTCACCCACACACTATCAGTCTGTAGTGTTCTCCATGCCAGTGACCTCGAGCCTCTCCTCCTCGGGGCGCTTTTGTCAGAAAACTCTACTCGTACTTCATATCCAGGTGGCAGCACCAAAGTCTAACCTACTTCCACTTTACAGGTTCTGATTTAGAGCTAGTGGATGAGAAATAGGCCTCACCTTGCAGAGCCCGTCTGATCCACTCAGTCCTGTCTTTTGCTCATTTCCATCCTTGAATCAGGCAGACAGTCAAAAGGAGCCTACTGCGTGACCAGCACTAGGAACCTTGCAGGGACCAAAAGAGACAAAGCCCTGCCTTGTGGGCCTTTTACTGTAGTGTGTTTGGAAAGGAAAAGAAATAAATACATAGCATTTTAGCAGGTGGTAAATTTTGTGGGGAAAAATAAAGTGTGGAAGGGGTGAGGGAGCGTTAGGGGAAGTGGTTGTGATTTTAACCGTGGTAGCCAGGGGAGGCCTTATTGAGGTGACATTAAAGACTTGAAGGAGGGGAGGGAGGGTTTATGGGGAAGGAATGATGCAGAAAGAGGGACACAGCAAGTGCACAGATCTGAGGCTAGAGCCCGCCTGGCCGGTGTGAGGAGGAATGTCAGGAGGGCAGTGCCACTGGAGCAGCTAATGGCAGGGTAGGGTGGGGTAGTGAGAGCGTGAGGGCAGATGAGGGGAAGGAGGTAAAGAGGCCAGGTTTTGGTGGCTTTTGTGAGTGAAGTAAGTTGCAATCCCTCTATCCCCTCCCTGCTCGCCCAAACCCCACCAATGTGGGACATCACTGAAAGACTCTTCTAGGGAGCCATGAGGACTTTGTGCCCCTCCTTTCTGAGAGCAGAGGACTCACGCTGTGCTCCTAGCTGTCCTGCCCCATTCGGAGCTCCTGCCAGATTAAGGCAACATATTTCTTGATTCCCTCAGTTACAGTTGCACTGATGAGCTTTTATCAGGACTTGTGTTTCCTCTCAGTTGCTACAGAGATGTGGGTTTGTGGGGCTTCGTTTGCTGTTGACTTTTCAGCCAATTAACTGAAGGGCAGAGGAAACATATAGTAGGATTTACAATCAGAGGAATAGGCATTTTCTGTCTTGCCATTAAAGATTATCAAGATAAGGGGCTGGAGCAGTAGCTCAGTGATTATGGTGTTTGCTTGGCATGCAAAGTACATGGGTTCAAACCCCAGCACTATGTACTCAACGACATATCAGAGCAACGGAGGCCACATTAAAAACTAAATAAAATTGATTCTCTCTTTCTCTCTCACTGTCCCTCTTCTTAAAAACAACAACAACAACAACAAAGAATATCAAGATAACAACCTGCAGAAGATGGGAGATGTGGTTATGAAATCATAGTACAATTTGTCTGCATCTGTTACAAGGTATCCTTCATGCATAATTCAGTTATATTTGTCCCTGTGCTGAATAAATGTGTGCTTCCCCACTCAATAATAGTACTCTGACAGTGAAAATTTTATATCTTTCAGATGCTCTCTCTCAAACTTTTTAAATCTTTTTATCTTATAGTTCACAGTATCTAGATATCACTGTCATTTTTTAAAGAGGAAGAGACTTGAGAACAAACTAAAGTCACACAGATTGAATTCAAGGACAGGAAGCACTCAGCAAAGTCTAGAGATTCATGGACTCTGGATTCTAACCCCATCCTACTCTTTCTAATCATGATGCATGCAAACAATTTCTCTGCATTAAGGGCTACTGTTTAGAATACATATTCTGTGTTGGATACTGTGGCAAGTATACAGTAACTCTTTGTATGCTTGTATTTATATTATTAATATAATAAAAATTCTGAGGTATTCCATAATTTTTCCATTCTTTAAATGAAAAAATTTATGCTCAAGAAGTTGAAGAAATTCGTCTCGATTTCTGAGACTCTGCCCTGCATCACTCCATGAACCTGCCAAAGGCACAGTTTCACCTCTTTGTAGAGGGAGGCATGGAGAACACTGGTTTAATATAGTTGAATGGTAAGAATCAATAATGGATATCATTAGATCTGTTTTATGACTTTTATATCTGATTTATTCCCTGATGGATTTTTTTTTTCCAGATGAGGAATCTGCTCTCTTCAGAGGACTGGTTCTAGATCAGGA
Source organism: Aplodontia rufa (assembly GCA_004027875.1). NCBI lineage: Eukaryota > Metazoa > Chordata > Mammalia > Rodentia > Aplodontiidae > Aplodontia > Aplodontia rufa. The sequence goes on from PVKS010041600.1 coordinate 8,537, forward strand.
AAGTTGTATAAAATCTTGGCTTGTTCAGCACTGACAGACTAGCCAATTGGCTTGAAATCCTTGTAAAAATAGATTCAGACACATTATTTCACTTTTTCCGTATCTAAGTCCAGTTTTAACCAAAGAACTCAGAATTTGTGCCTAGGGAAAAATCATGGAAATGAGCTAAATGAACTCAGATGCTCCCAGGTTACACCTTGGGAGGTTACACCACTGAGTCTGTGCATCTCTGCCCCTCTGAGATTTAGTTGTCTCTTCCTTATCTTAGAATGAGAAATACAGAAGGGTTTCCATAGCAATGAGTTAAGTGGGATGCACACTAAGGTCTTGGCCCTTCCTTTCCACAACACAAGAGATAAAGGAAAAGTGGCTCTGAGACTCCACCAAAGCTCCCCTCTGGGGACAAGATCAGTTCAAAGACACATTGCTTGCTTTCCTTGTAGTCTCATCAATCAGCGGCATACAGAGGTGTTGAGTATAATTGGCCCTCCGTATCTAAGGGTTCTGCAGCACAGATTCTGCCAAACATGTATTGAAAATATTCAGGGAAGAAAATTGTTTGGGCTGGAGCAGTGGCTCAGCAGTTATGGTGCTTGCCTGGCGTGCGTGAGGATGCGGGTTTGAATCTCAGCTCCACGTACACAATGAAGTGTCGGAGCAAAGGCCACATGAAAAACTAAATAAAAATTGATTCTCTCTTCTTCTCTGTCTCACTGTCCCTCTCTCTCTTTAAAATAAAAAAAATTGTTTAACAGGTATAGATATTTTCCTTGCATTATTCCCTAAACAATATAGTGAAACAACTACTTACATAAATTTACGTTATATCAGATATAATAAGTAATCTAGAAATTATTTAAAGCTATATGGGAGGATGTAGATAGTTTGTATGTAAATGCCACACCATTTTTACATAAAGGACTTGAGCATCTGTGGATTCAGGATTGGGGAGCAATGACTCTCTCAGTATGCACACTTCCCATGGTTTTGGCCACAAGATCCTCCACCCACTTTTGTCCCATCATTTCTTGGCTCTCTTGTTTCATTGCTGTATACTTAAATCTATAGCATTGACACAAAGTGGCCCTCTCTTTACTAGTTTATGACATTCTAGGAAGGTCCTGTATTACTTGTTTGTGATTTTTAAACAAACAGTGTGTTTTCCACTGGTGTATAATGTTATTTCAGAAATACACTCTACTTGAAGAGGACAATATTTATAATACGTGTGTGTGCATGCATGTGTGAACATATGTAAGATACATGTGTTCTTTCTACAAGATTAATAAAAGTCACATGTACTTAATCATTTTGAGATCTCATAATTTCTGATAAAATCATTTCTACTCATAAGTTGGTAGATACTTGTTTTAGTCAGCCTTTTTGTTGCTGTGACCAAAAGTCCTGACAGGAACAATTATAGAGCAGGAAAACTTTATTTGGCTCACAGCTTCAGAGGTCTCAGTCTGTAGATGGCTGACTCCATGTCTCTGGGTCCAAAGCAAGGCACAGCATTAAGGCAGAGGGCATGGAAGAGGAAGAAGGCTCAGGGCATGGCAATCAGGAAGCAGAGAGAGAGCTCTCTGTCTCACCAGAGACAAAATACAAACCCCAAAGACACACCCACAATGACCCACTTCCTCCACCTTCCCTGCCTAGAGTTACCACCCAGGTAATCCATAAATTTTCTTGCATTGCCTCACTCTTGAGCTTTTGGGGGAATACCTAATATCGAAACCATAACAATGTTTCTTGTAAACATTTTCAGGTTACCATCCCTCTGATAATTAAAGAAATCATTCTTTTAAGAAGTATCTCTTCACTTAACAAATGCTTATTGGATGGTTGATAGGTGCCTTGAAGAAGGCACAGTGCTAAGCAGTAGAACCACAATGGCAAAAGGCACAACAACAGGGGTCCATGACATCCAGGAGTGCTCAGGTTTAACAGATGCTATTGGTGGCAGATGCTAACCAAACAATCACAGTGACAAACATTACACTGTATTACAAATATATTAGCTTATGCTAATAGAGGTCATGAAGAAAAGATATCCAATTTAAACCATTTATAATATAAATAATATTCATCAGTAAAGTAGTTTAGGTGGGCACAGTGGCGCATGCCTGTAATCCCTGGCAGCTCAGGAGGTTCAAGAGGCTGGGGCAGGAGGATTGCAAGTTTAAAGCCAGCCTTAGCAATTTAGCCAGGCTCTAAGCAACTTAGCAAGACCGTCTCAAAAATGAAAAAAAAAAAGACTTAGGAGGTTGCTCAGTGGTTAAGCGTCCCTGGGTTCAATCCCCAGTATGAATATATATATATATAAAGATTCATATAAATTGAGAAATATCCAACTGGTTTCTCTATAATTTCATTTAAATGTTTAATGAACATCTAACCTTCAGTGTCAAAACTGAGGGCCTTATCTTTCCCCTAAAGGTATCCTTTCCTGTTTTAGTTGATGTCAACATTTTATCCTTTCAGTTTCCAGAGAAAATCCTTGGTGTCACCTGGACTTCTCTTGCTCCTTCAATCCTAGAATCCAGCCCTTCAATGAATCTGTGGCTATCCCTTACAAACACACACAGAATCTAACCACTCCTTCCACTGAAGCCACTGGGGTCTGGATTATCAGATACTAAACGGTATCAAATCTTGCCTGAAGGGGCTGCAGCAGTGGCTCAGAGGTATCGCATTTGCCTGGCATCCTTGAAGACCTGAGTTCAAACCTCAGCACCACATATACAACCAAGTGTCAGAGCAACAAAAATCAGATGAAAAACTAAATAAAGCTGATTTTTTCTTTAAAACAACAACAACAAAAAAACTTGCCTGGAGTTTTTGCAATAATCTCCTAAACTACTTGCCTTCCACATCTTCCCTGGTAACAGTCTATTGTCAATGTGGCTGATGGACTGAGCCTAATATAAGTCAAATCAGATTGTGTCACTCCTCTGCTTGAAATGTTCCAGATGCCCTCCTCATTAAACTTGGAGGATGGGGAGCTGCAGGGAAAGATGTGGGGCCCCATTTCCCTTTCACCTTGCCCCTCTGCCTCTCACTCCCTCTATTTCGCCATTTTGGTGTTCTTGCTCTTCCTGGAACTTGCCTGGCATAAGCTGGCTTCCGAAGCTTTTCTCCTGCTTTCCTACCTGTCTGGAATGTCCGGAGATCTGCTCGGTTCCTTCCTTCCCTCTATGTCTTTGCTCCAATGACACCTCTCCAATGCAGTTCACCCTCTACCTAATGTGGTGGCCCTTTTCCACCCTCCCTGACCACATTCTTGATTCCTTTTTTCTTGACACTGGGCACCAGTTAACATGTATATAATCTTACATAAAATTGTATCTTTATCTCTCCCACTAGAATGTAAGCTTCATATAGGCAAGAAGATTTGTAGAGATTTGTATCCTTAGCACTTCGCATGGTGCCTGTCATATATCATACACTCATTAAATATTTTTCAAATAGATAATGCAAATCTGTGGGCAGAATAATATAGAGGAAGAGTGTGGCTTTGAGCAAGCAAATCTGAGTTCAAAGATGGGCTCTGCACCTTCTAGTTGAATGAGTTTGAGTTATCACATACTCTGAAACTTTGGTTTTCCCAACTGTAGAAACATAAACAACAGCATCACTGCAAGAAATATATGTGAAACACCCAGTATAACATGGGTTTTAGAGGGGTAGTTATTACACCAATGATACAAAACTTTTATATGCTTGTAAAAAAAACATAATGTTATATGTTTGATTATAGAATAATATCCTATAATCATAAGTGTAGTTTGAATACTAAAAATGACAATTCAGCACCTTAGGTTCTACAAAAAATATTAAAGCTCATCAACAGCATAAATGTTTCTTCATTCCTCAACAAAGAACCTCAGCTGTTCAGTTAGTTAATAGAAAATATCAGTAGCTGAAAGATGCAATTGTCTAATACCAGAGTTTCTCGAGTCATGAATACCTATGGTAACAAATTGGTCTCATGAAACATCACTCAAAGTAAGAAAAAAACAGAAGACAGGCCCACTTCTTAGGGACAAATAATGCAATATTGGCAGATGACAGAGAGGAAGCCAAGATAAAAATGTGCTTCACTTTGCCTTTCAGTTTTCCTTTAGGAAGAGTAGACTTTAGACCATGAGTGGAAGAAGAGGGAGATGTTTGAGAAAAGGGCCGCGTCCTCAACTGGTTCACCCCACAAGGTAAAGAGGTGAACACCCAGGGAAACCGCTCTTAAGCTCTCTGATCCACATCCAATTATTTCTGAAAAGCAAACTGAGATATATTGGCTAAGGGACAAAAGATGACAGCAGGGCTGCTATGGTTACAAATTCCTAAACTGCATGAGTCACAGCTTGGCTTTAAAATGCTTATGTTAAACCAGCCTGAGGGAATAACAGAAGCCCAAGTCATTCATGAAGTATAAATCCATTCATTCATGTATTCATTCAAAAGTCCCTTACTGAGGGTCTACCATGTGCCAGACACTTAGTGAATGTCTTTCAGATTTAAAAAAAAAAATACCACCCCTATGATAAACAACTCCATGTTCTCTTTGTTAGCCACCAAATAAAGTCAATGGGGAAGTTAGGGCACAGCTGGGTCTACAAAAAGTCATTTGACAAAGCTTTCCATGCAACACTATGTAGGTATCTTCTCAACTGATCTGTCAAGTGACAGTTCCTTGCCTGGAGACTCAGGTGACTTGTCATAGGCCAACAGTATAGTGAGTCAGCCAGGAAGTGACTCTGATCTGGCATGTGAGAGAAATCCTGTAGAGAGAGAATGCAAAAGACACCCCATCCTGTTGCTCCTCCTCACCTGAAACACTGAAGTCAGCTCCACACACTGTGATTGAAATAAAAAGCTGAGGCCAATGGCGAAGATGTTGAGGGGGGATCCAAGTGTTTGCCCTGAAAGAAAAGAAGGTTCAGGGAATATATCATAGCTGCTCCATTGTAGAAAAGGTGCTACTAGATGGGTAGGTGGGAGGAAGAGGCTGAACTGTTACTGCATCTGAGTCAGGAGCTCCTCCCATGCATTATCTCATTTAATCCTTACAACTAGCTTTCAAGGGCATCCAACTCTGCATACACTCAACTTCTCCCTACAAAGCATGTCGGGAATCTTGAGGAACTCTTTTCTGTGTGGCCAGTCTCGCGTTCCCCATGTGGCATGACTGCTTTTTTTATTAGTTGATCCTCATTGTTTGTGAAAGTTTGGAGCTGTTCAGGTTGGTGGGTTTCAGAAGGGAACAAAAGAAGCACACCGTCCTTAGTAGCCAATGTTTAACTAAGAGGTGGAGGTGGAGAAACCATTCATTCGATTACTGGTAACTTTGTAATCTGAAAGGAACAGAGGAGTTGGGGTATGGCTCAGTGGTAGAGGACTTGCCCTAGGTTCAAACAGCACTGCTTAAAAGAGAGAGAGAGAGAGAGAGAGAGCGCCAGGTGCGGTGACACATACCTGTAATTCCAGTGGCTTGGGAGGCTGAGGGAGGAGCATCTCAAGTTCAAAGCCGTCCTCAGCAACTTAGTGAGGTTCTAAGCAATTTAGCGATCCCTGTCTCAAAATAAAAAAATAAAATGGGCTGGGGATGTGGATCAGTGGTTAAGTGCCCCTGGTCCCAAAATAAATAAATAAATAAATAAATAAATAAATAAATAAATAAATAAAAAGAACACAGAGTACAACCTGAAATGCCACTTCTTGTGGCCCAATCTCATAACAATATTCTGATGACATAGCTCAAACCTGCCATATGACATGAGAGTTGTTTGCTAGTTTCCTAAGTGAGACCTCAGAATTTTAAAATGTCTGATTAACTTTGGAAATGGGGGGTAGGAATGGTACGCTGGGCTGGGAAAGTCCATTCAATCACTCCAGTTCAATAAACATTGCTGAATGAGGCTTCTATTCCTTTAAAAACCATGCTTAGTTCGTTTTGGTTATAGAGGCCCTCCTTAATAGCTGTTCATGAAGAAAGGAACCTTTTCAGGGATACTTGAGAAAATATATGGGAAGGTTCTTTGAAAGTTATCACATTTTGAAAATGATTTTCAGTGGTCTGCTGCTGGCTACAGTGCTCAGTTTAAGGAAAGTCAATGACTTGCCTTTCTTTCTAGTATTTAATAGCTCACTTTTCCTACTATTTTCAAATAAACTAAGCATTCTGTGCTTTTTGGTGTTTCCCTTACAAGAAAACTAGCAGCATAAGAAGTAGCATTTCTGCTTGGTAACTTTCCAGCAGATTCTGTGTATCTGATGTTCTCTGGCTAAAGAGAGCCCATAGGCACACATTTAAGAGTTAATCAAGGAAACAGACATCTAAAACATCAGCTTCATTAAATGGGGGTGCTGTTAAAATATTATGCTTGAGGGTTAGGGAATAGAAAGGCACTGTATTAACTGAATGAAGAAGGAACAGTCCACATGATCCTGCTTGAGTGGAGGTGGAGGTGGGGAATCACTTTCCCCACAAGATGGATTCTAGTCATAGATCCGTCTAATCAGCCCTACAATCAGAATCAGGCCAATTCATCACTCCTCCAAAGTTCTTTTTTGTTTGTTTGTTTGTTTGTTTGTGTTGGTTTTTGTCTTTTTTTTTTCTTTTGCTAATGCTGAGTTTTATTAAATACTCCTGTGGCAGAAATTGGACCAAGCACCTTAAGTTCACAACTGAATGTGATCCTCACAGCAATCTCTTGTCAGGGGCACTATGTTTGTTCCCATTTTTCAAAGGCATAGACAAGATTTAGAAATTTTTGGTGACTCTGAGATAGAAAAAGTTAGGCAGTCAGAGTAGATAGAATGTTTGAGTCGGTCTGGAGGAGACTGGTTTCTCTTTTGACTTTCCCTTTGATATGTCAATGAGGCCAAAAGGCAAACACTCCCTGCCTCTAGAGGTGGAATCACTTCCTTCCCAGGCCCCTAAATGCAAAGGCAAGGACATAACCCCTAAGTGCAAAGGCAGGGAGATAAGGACCAAATGAAGAAAGATAGCATATGTAAGAGACAAACTCAACCCCAGTATGAGCCCTTTGCTCCCTTCCCCACCTGAGGGAAGTCTGCCCTGTTCTCTCTCTTCTTAAATAAACTCTGTTTACTCTGCTTGCCTCGGTGTCCCTCAGTTTCATTCTTCGACTCCGAGAGGACACGAACCCAACATACACATCACTGGCATCAACTCAAGCAGAGAGCCCTAGCTCTTCACCATTACACTGAAGTGCTTGACTTCTTGACTCTGCTGAAGTTCTTCCACTTAGGCTGGTCCATGGGTTCCTGATCGCAATCTGGAGAATTCTAAGGACAGGGAAAATCCCAGGTAGGGAATGAGTTGAGGACTTGGGCTGTCTGGCTTCTAGAAACCAAAGGAAA
>PVKS010041601.1:0-15965 GCA_004027875.1 Aplodontia rufa
CTCCCTTTTCTTCTGCTTGTTCTTTAAATCATGTTGTTAAAAGGGGTTTTGTCATAGGTATTCTGTTTCTTCAGAGTCATTGGTGATACTATCTCTCTTGACTTAATTTTTGTTCGGTTGATCCAAGTGAAATTTTGCCAGTGTTTTTTGTTTTTTTTTTTTAAACTTGAAAAATAGATGTTTCCTAAGTTGAACCTAATCCATGCTATTATTTCCCAAGTCTGTCACCAATCCAAATCTTTCTCCTGAGCTTCAGATTCATTTACCCAGCTCTCTGAATCTGTCAGCTCTTGGAAGTCCTGCAGTCATCTCAATTTCATCTCAATTTCTTATAAAAGTTCCCAGCCAAGCCTGCCTCTCATGTTCCCTAGTTCAATAAGTAGTACCAACATCCTTCCAGTCATATAAGGCGCAGATGTAAATTTTATCCCTTTTCTTTATTTCATTTCTTCTACTTCTCCCACCCTATTAGTTATTAAGGAACTGTTCATTCTATCTAAATGTTCTCTCAAATTCACTCTTCTGGTCACACTGTTCCTTAGGTATAAGTTACTGCCACTTTTCTTTTGTATTTTTATAATTTCTTCTTTAACTACTGCTTGTCTCTTTGACCCTCTTTATTTCCTAAAATTAGCCTTCCTTACATTTAAATGCGATCGATCATATTATTCCCTTCAGTCTCCAGTTGGTTTGATGATAAACCTTCATTCTCTAACTACTAGAGACCTGTGTGATTCATGACCCACCTACCTTTTTCATTTAACAAATTATGATTGAGCACCATTCACATGCCTAGCCCTAGATATATATCAGTTGTAAAATCCAAGTCCCTAGTCCACACAACTAACTTTCTTGTTGGATACGATAGACAGTAAACTTTATGTAGTGTGAGATGGAGAAAAATGAAGAAAGATGAAATAACATAAATAACTTAATAGCTTTATCTCTTATTCAAGAACACTGTAAGGTCTGAAACTGGAGCCTCAGAGCCAAGTATGGATATAGTGAAGGCCTAGGTTTGAAAAAGGGAGAAACCATAGAATTGGCAACAGAGTGAACATGGGTTGTAAAGTAAAGGATAGACTGAGATTTCTGTTTTGGATAACTAGGGAGATGAAGGTGCTATTAACTGAGATAAAGAACAAGGGAAGAGTAACAGATTTGGGAGAAAAGGTGATTCTAGACTTGAACGTGTTAATTTGTGGTACCTATGGAAGTTTGGGTAGGTGTCCATTTGTATACACCAGAGTGTGGATACTGCTAATCCTTCCTCTTGAGAAGTACTTTATGAAAGGTTTTTTGCAGTGAACTTGAAGTGATAATAGACCCACCTCACACACTTTTGGCCTAGTCTTTTGAGCAAAGTTTTCCTTGCTGGTTATAAGTGTCAGAATCCTTTATTTAGCCTCTTCCAGAGATAGTCCTTGAATTTAAACCTAGGGAAAGATTTGGTCTGGAAAAAGTCAGTTATTAGAAAACTTTAACTTCAGATGTATAAAAGCAAAATATTAAATTTAATTATATTACAGTTAGGGGTCCTCAAAACTTTATACTGTATAGTCTTTTTGCCTGTGTGGTGCACATTGTAACTTGTTCAATGAAGGAAGTGAGAGAATTAACAAAGTTTGGTTGTTTGTTTTTTTCCCCTCATAGGCCAAAGAGGTAGGCATTTTGCCATTTTAATATTTTTGAGGGGAGAGGGAAACTATTTGCTTAAATACCCATGCCTGGCCATTCCCTGAGCCATGTGAGTTATAGCTATTAACTGATATACAATCTCTTTCATAGCCATTTTCTTAATTATTACAGTAATGATGAAAATAAAGCATCCATTTTACAACAAGATCACTATCTGGATTCATCATGGAGAAATGAGAATGGCCTTATTGTAAGTATTATATGAAAATACCGTGTGATTTAAACTGTTTGCCATTGCCCAAAGTGCCTCTTTCCTTATTTTTGACTGAGTGCTCTTTCTTAGAAATAGCAGAGATAATACATAAAAACATTTTTCTTACTTTAAAAATAGAAAATACATCATTTTTCTTTTGACTTTGTAAAATGGCTTCCTGAGAAACCGCTTTGGAGCCAGCTGGATTTAGGTATAAATTCTTGTACTATAACTTCTCAGATTTGTGATCCCTTGTTTCTTTAAGTAAATAGTGGGAATTAGCACAGTTTTCATTTCTTCATTTATCAGTTATTTATTGAATACTCACTACATGTCAGACTTGGGAAATACAGCTATAATCAAGACAGACGTGGTCCTACTCTCAACAATCTTATAGTCTATGGGAGAGTCAGGTAGATTATGAAGGAAATAGAATGCTGACTGAGAATATCAGAGTGGGGAGCCTGCTTGAGATAAATTGTCAATGAGGAAAACTCTTTGAGAAGGTGACATTTAATCTGAAAAGTAATGGGAAAAATGGTGAAGAGTTGAGAAAAGAATTCTAGGCAAAGGGAATGGCATTTACAAAAGCTCTGGGTGAAGGAGCCATATTCCATGTCTAGAATATAGTGGGAAAGGGAGGTGTGACAGGGTTAGAAAAGCTGGTAAGGAATCAAAGGGACCAGTTAAGAAACACTTGATGTAATCTAATCTAAGCAAGATTTGATGATGATTGCTTTGCCCTCAGTGGTAGCAAAAAGAGAGAGAAATGGACAGATTTTAATTATATTTTGGAGGTAGACCTGGTTGGTAGATCGAATATAGAGATTGGCAGGGGAGAATCCACAATAATTACGGGGGTTCTAGATGGAGGAATGTAGTGACTAGTATAATGCCTTGTACGAAATTGCAAAGGCAAGGGGAGAAACCGAAATTTTGATGGTGAGTTCTGTTATAAAATTGTTAAATTTGAGAGGCCACTTATATCCAAGAGGAAATATTGAGCAAACAGTTGGATGTGACTGGAACTTGGAGAAGATATATGAGCTGATAATTTTTAATTTCGGAATTAAAAATGAATATGATCATCCACAGAGAGATTGTTACTGAGGGGAAATAAAGAACTGTGAGCTTTGGAAATAGGTTAAATGTCTAGCGAGATCTGATGCCTATTAACTCCTCATATTTGATAGCCATTATTGCCTCATTGTGGGTCAGAGCATGAGCCTTGGAATACAATACATGTGGGTTTAAGGTCTCCTCTTTCACCTAAAACGCTGCACTGCTGTGGATGAGTCAAGTATTAATGCTTATCTCATAGAGTTATTGTGAGAATCAAAGACATGTCTGTGCTCAGTAAAGAGTAGCTGTTATTATTTGTAATTATAGTGTTAACATATTTTTATTTACCAAACCAGAAGATAATTTCAAAATAAAAACGTGTATATGTTCTGTTTTCTTTCTTTTGTTGTTTTGTTTTTTTTTTTTTAATAGCCTTGGACTCTGGATAGTACCATTAGTGAAGAGAACAGAGCTGTCATTGAGAAAATGTTGTTGGAAGAAGAGTATCCTTCAGTGATTACAAGTGAATTCAAGGTTTCACGTTTTTTTAAAAAGTCAATGTAAAAATGACAAAAAAAGTCCACCCTAATTCCTCAGTGAGTGTTACTTGGTCACAAATGACTGTCATGTAGTATCATATTTACTCTCTGAGCAAAAGCAGCATTTTATTCTTCAATTTCTGTTTTATTGCATAGTCTGAGATCCAACTTAAATGTTTTTGAGAGTTTTGTTGTCAGTCAACTCTTTGTAATATGTTTGTGATATTTATGTATTGACTTGAAATTAGAATATTTAAGTCAGAACCTTAAGTCCAAGTTTCCATTTTCAAAGTTACATAAGCTGAAACTCAAGAGTTGTTAATTTTTCCAAGGATTCCAAATTAAAACATGTAAAAGTTCTCACTTTTTACTCTGTAATTTCACAGGTGTTATGTGGGAGGAATCTTAAATAAAAAACAAAACAAATATTGCGGAATGAATATTTTTCCCCAAAAGTTGTGTCTCTTTATCCATGGTTGAGTCACTAGCTTCTTGTCTTCATTTTTTTATCTATTTGTGATATTGACAATTTAAATTCTTTGGGACTCAGTCTTCATATGTGTAAAATGAAAGGGTTGAACAAAATAATTTCTGATATTATGATTTATAAAGATTAATAGTTTAGTAAATAATGGTTTATTTTTAACTCATCCCAATTATTGCTGCATTGATTTTAGAGTGCCTTTAATTATCATGAGTTAACCTCTTATAGGCTTTCTTATTTTCTAACTCTTCCCAAACAATTGCAGTTATAGCCTAAATTATTGCTATCCAATGAGAGATACATATAATTTAAAATTTCCTAGTGGACTCATTTTAAGCTGAAACAGATAAAATTTATTTTGATAATATTATATTTAATTTTAATAACATATCTCATTTTAAAATGTTATTTTGAAACATTACTATTGAAATATTTTACATTCTTTATTTCATACTTAGTCTTTGAAATCCTCTGTGTATTCTGTCCTTAGAAAACATTGCATTTCATGCCAGTCATGGTTCAAGTGTTCAAAAGTCACACAGAACAAATGGCTACTATGTTGAACAGTGCAGTTCTAGATTGACACTTAAGTAATGACTTGTTCACTTCCAGATGTGGAAACAGAAACAATGAGTGTAAGACTTACATGTAAGCATTTAGAAGACAGAGATAATGTTTTCTTTTTTTTCACCTCAACTCATAGTACCTAACATAATACCTGATACAGTATTTAGTTAATAAATATTGGTTAAGTAAAGAATATTTTGGACTAATCCAACAGTATTGCAATAAGCTTGTTTCAACAACTCAAGAGAGGGAGGTCCTCAGTAGATTTGATCTTAATGTTCTTTAGAAATAATGGAAACAAGGGCTGGCATGTGCAAGACCCAGCACCACATACGCAATTAAGTGTTGGAGAAACAAAAAACAGATGAAAAAATCATAAATAAAATTGATTCTCTCTTTTTTCTCTCTCACTCTCTCCTTCTCTCTCTTAAAAAAAAGGAGAGAGATTTGGAAACCAATACTCCCAAATTATCTTAGACAACCATTCAGATCCATCTATTATATTCCCCATATATTTAAACAGTTAGGCTATTTCTTCTGTTAGCCACACATAATGGGGAGAATAAGAAAAACTAACATTTATTTAGCACATTTTGTGCAGGCATTATATTATGTGGTTTCACATTAATTAATCCATGTAACAACACTGAGGTCTGAATATTTTTATCACAATTTTTGCAGACCTGGAAAGGGCTTTGAAAAGAATGACTTTCATGACATTAATCTGGTTTTAAAAGTGTCCTTAATAATCATACAGGTATTATTTATCTAAAAAATCACTTCCAGGAAAATTCTGGCTTGAAAAAAAGGAAGATAATAAGAAACACATGAACAGGTAAAATCAATTTATAAACTGTTAAACATCTAAATGCATTTTTAGAAACTTCTACTCAAGCTTCCTTATTTTCTTTTTTCATGTGGTGCATGCAGTCTGCAGAAAACAGCAAAAATCATGTACGTACTTCTGTTTTATATTTTTAAAACCTTTCTGATCATTTAAAATTATGGAATATTTTTCAAAAATTACAGTTGTCTTAGGAAAAGCTGTCTTGATTAAAAAATAAAATTAAAAACAAAGCTTGTTATACAGATGTTGGAATGTCAAGTGTTATTTATTAGCTAGAATTTTTTTATGACCTTATATAGGCAGTTCATCAAATTATGGAAAGAATGGTTTCATAGACAGTTTTGGGGAAATTCTAAGAAGTCTGTTATCTAATGTATTATGAATGGATTTTCTGTTGCAGTGTTAGTTAATTTTCACACATTTAGAAAATTTAACTATCTTTAAAATATCTTTTCCCTTTAATTGGAAAAAAATTGATGGTATTTAGCATTTATAAACTTGTAAGTTTATAATCAATCCCTTAAAAGGTGGATTGATGGCTCAGTGCATTAGCACAGGCCTGTAATCCCAGCAACTTGGGAGGCTGAGGGAGGAGGATTGCAAGTTCATCGCCAGCCTCGACAACTTAGGGAGACCCTTAGCAGATTAGTGAGACCCCATCTCAAAATTTAAAAAACAAAGTTTAAAAAAAAAAAAAAGGATTGGGAATGTAGCTCAGTGGTTAAGGGTCCCTGGGTTCAATTCTCTGTACAAAAAAAAAAAAAAAAGATGGATTTGCATAGAGGTATTTGCACAAGAACTTGAGCCACTGAGCAGCCTTTGACTTGTATTTTGCTGAATAAACTAATGGCTTGATTGAATTAGCTTCATCATTTTATTTTTAATTTGTTAAGATAATTTTAAAAGCAGTAAATTAATGCCATAGTTTTGCAACTTTTCTGGCTCAATATTTATATGGATTTACACAGTAATAAAACCAATGAAGCTTCTGCAGCCATTTTAGGATTGGGGATGGTATTAACAACTACTGCTTTGTATTCAGTATTAGTAAGCCTATTTTGTTAGTTATTACATTGACATCCTTTGATGCCTTTTAGTGTCATCCTTACTCAGTCCCCAGGATTGTATCTTTTGGAACTGTTGTCATCCTGAATAGAGATACGTGATAGAGTAAATCTCCTGTGAGGTGGAAGCTGCAGCTGCCTTTTTTTGTTTCTGTTTTATTTTTTAATTCTTAGACTCACTTTAGCCCATGGCTGTCTACCTTTAGCTGTGTGAATGTGGAGTGTTCCGTTTCAGAAATGTTTTTTGCAATTCCTCTTTTTCCCCTCAGGGTACACTCTCCTACAAAATCAGCCAATTACTCAGTAAAGTGGACCATAGAAGAAAAAGTGCTGTTTGAACAAGGGCTGGTAAATAGAGCAATTTTTAATTTATAATAAAATAATTCTAAAAGCAAACATTGATAGTTATAAGATTAGTTTGTAGAGACCAGAGTTTTTAATTACAGTTACTACTTTAGTTTTCTGTACTTAATGGTATTTAATACTGTAGTACAAGCAAATTCCTTTTAATTAAGGTACTAAATAGATTTGAATCAATATTTTGATAGTTATCATAATTTGAGGGTATTTATGAAATCCAAGAAATTATGCTGTTATGTCTGTACAAGACACCAACTACCTGGATTAAAAGGTAAAATATTTAGTTGTCCAATGTTTTCTCTTAAAACTAACAAAAAACCTTACATGTATTGAAGCTGGGTGATCACCTAAGTTGTTTTTTATCCAACTATTTGCTTTAAATACACAGTCCAAATGTTTCACTATAGAATGAAAACCAGAATCTTTTATTTTGTATGAGTGTTTCACTGAAATCTATTTAAATTTGTACAAGTTATGTAATGGAGAAAAGATGTATGCTGGTTCTAATTTTGAAAATATTCCTTAATATCAAGAGATCACTAATAAAATATTCAGGAAATCTGTCTTTAAACTATCAAGAGTAAGTTTTCTATTTTTTTTAAAGCACTTGTTATTCTAATGTGAAAATTACTTTAGAGATTAGGTATATTTATTATGTATAGAATATTTGTGTAAGATTTGTGAATGGAAATTGAAATATTTATATTTCTACAGATGATGAGAAATAAAATGTTTTTCTGTTTTTCTAGTTAAAATCATGGTGTCTATAATCGGAGTTGTTCTTATGTTAGTACATAACCCATGTTGGAGTTTTTTTTCCTGTATTGGTGATTTTTCTTATATTAGGATTTCAGTCTGCTGCATCAAAGTCTAACTTTAATTAACCAGTAATTTATTTTAGATTGCTGACAGCTTTTACATTTTGCCCCTTAGAAAAACCAGATATGTGTATCCATATGTATGAAATGGTTTGTGAACTTAAGATTCATTTTTGGTTGTTAATGGTTGACATTGGTGGTAGTTAATGGGAACTGCATTTGCATGCTCAAAATTCAGGAGCAATCTAGTTATAGAGTCTGGAGGTGCCATCTCACTTCTGAGGTAATCGGTTTCATCTCTTTTTTGTGTATCCTTCCTGAGATGTTTTGTCCATTTATAAGTAAATATGTATGTATTTATATAGAGATGTGTAGAAATTACTATCTACATTAAAATATACTTGAAATTAGAATGTTTTTATATGCAAAAAGCATTGAATTATTGTTTGTATTCTCTGCCTTTTTACCCATTGATAGAGTCTTCGTACACACTGAATTCTCTCAGACTGAGGAGAAGGGAATTCTGTGATACTGAATGATGAAAGAAGGTTTTTCCTTCCTTTTCTCTGGCAATGTACTATCCATTTATTTTTAAATTAATGGATATTTACTTTGCTACTCTTTTTTATAAGAGAGAGACAGAGAAAGAATCAATTTTATTTAGTTTTTTCATGTGACTTTCATTGCTCCTATACTTTGTTGTGTATGTAGTGCTTGGGTTCAAGCCTATGTCCTTGTGCATGCCAGGCAAGCACCGTAACCGCTGAGCCACCTCTTCAGCCCCTACTTTGCTACTCCTGTTACTGTCTTCTCTCCAGTCTTTTTTTGGTGTCCAAAATTCTAATGTCCCAGGAATCATACTTTTGTCCAGATCTCCTTTGTCTCCAGAAGTATTATGTTACCAATTATTTATTTGCCTTTATCCCACAATAAAGAGAATTAATTCTTCAATAAGTTAGTCTTGGCTAGGTACTAATCTTTTTTTTTTTTCCTTTTTTTGTACTGGGGATTCAACCCAGCGGTGCTTTACCATTGAGCTATATTCCCAGCTCTATTTGTTTTTATTTTGAGAAAGGATCTCACTCAATTGCTTAGGGCCTAGCTTAGTTGCTGATGCTGAACTCAAACTTGTGACCCTCCTGCCTCATCCTCTCAAGTTGCTAGGATTACAAACTTGTACCACTGCTTCCAGCTAGCTGCTAATCTTGAATAATTTATACTTACTGCCAGTTTTCTCAGAAGTACTTTCAGTTTTCAGAAATTGTCCATATGTCAAATTCTGATAGAAATCAGAAATAAGTGTGTAAAAATAAAGTTTGCCATTCAGGTCAGATCTTTGATGATGATTTGCTACCATAAGCCTGACTGATTTGTGGATCTGCCCCTGGGGTAGCTTCTCTGAGTTGTGGCTAGGTTTTCTTTGTTTTTTTAAGAATTCTAAAAAATTGGAATGGTTGAGCTACTTTGGGAAATAGCAAGTATTTTGTGTTGATGATATTATAAAGAGGATTAATATTAAATGAGAATTAGACTTGATACCTAAAAATACATTTTATGTAAAACTGTGTTCCTTTCTGTACTTTATTTTATTTTATTTTTTTTTATAAAGAGAGAGGGACAGTGAGAGAGACAGAGAAAGAGAGAAACAACTTTATTGAGTTTTTCACATGGCCTTAGTTGCTCCAACACTCAACCTTTCTGTACTTTAAAACACAGATGCTCCCTCAGGTTCTCAGTTTTTTTCTCACTATAGCTTCAGTGTTAGCAGGTGACACTCATGGGGAGGGGTATTAGTTGCAGGTCTGTTTCATTTGTGATTCCTCTTGTAAGTCATTTCACTGATATGTGTACAGAATAAAAGTGTCTGTCTGAGGCACAATGGATATTCTGAAAAATTTGTGATTAGTTCAGAACATGTTCATTTGATGCTTTAAATGGACAATGTCACCTAACTCCTTTTTGCACTTATTTCTTTTTAAAAGATACCTTAGATTTGGAACATCATGTGCATTGTGAATGCATACAGTTAGGTAATATAGGTACTGGATCTTTATATAGATTATTATAGGAAAATAATTTTTTAATCATTTTGGATAGTTTTGAGAAGTCCAGGTTCAAGGGAGAGCGTGAGCTTTGATTTTTAAAGAGCATAGTCTATGGAGAGGGGGCTCCATTGTGTGTTGTAGAATGTAGATAGTTTTTCTTTTACTGGTTGTTTAAATGTGGCAGTTGCTTGAAATGATACTAAGTAAGCTAAACAAGAGCACTTTTTTCCATTTTGATAACACAGGCTAAATTTGGCCGAAGGTGGACCAAAATTGCAAAACTAATTGGAAGTCGCAGTGTTTTACAAGTAAAGAGTTATGCCAGACAATACTTTAAAAATAAGGTAAGCAGAATATAAATACATAGTTAATAATGATAATATTTAGAATAAAATTAATATACAGAAATATTTAATATGGGCATTAAACTTGTTTAAAGTTTTATATTGAAAATATCAATCTCATAAAATGCTGTATAAATGTTTGTCTTTAAAAACCTTAGAGCAGCATATCTTAGTGTTTTGAGTGTTGGTATTACATAGGCATCATACTCTTTAAGTTCCTGTAATTGAAGAACAAAATATTAACTACTCAAAAAGATTCTATAAAGCAAATAGTATTCCTAAGAGAAAAGCTCAGAGGTCTTCCTCTTAAAAAAAAAAAAAACTTTCCTAAAGTGTTTGCATTGAAGAGACTTTTAACAATTATTACAGATCAGGGGGCATAAATCCTAACATGATTCTGAAATCTGCTTAATAGTAATGAAGTTTTTACAATTTTTATGGAGAATTTTTAGAAAACTTTGATAAATTGCAATGTTTAGAAAGATGTAGTTATAATTCCTTGATCTTTCAAGTAATTTGTGCTATACTGAGCTGTGTTATTTTTTTTTGTTTTTTTAAGAGAGAGGGACAGTGAGAGAGAGAGAATGAATCAATTTTATTTAGTTTTTCACCCAGGTTTCATTGCTCTGACACTTTGTGTATGTGGTGCTGGGGTTCGAACTCGTGTACTTGCACATGCCAGGCAAGCACCATAACCACACTGAGCCACCACTCCAGCCCTGTGTAGTTTTGATGTTAGGAATTTTTAACATGTTCTGCTTGAGTTCTAGAGATGCAATTATATAAAATTTGGAAATTTCTTCAGTGAAATTCAGTGTTTTCTTTTAATGTAACATGTTCTGTCATGTGTAAAAGGTTTGTCTTAGTATTAGGTGGGAATAGGTGGTAAGTAATGGAATGGACTCATTATATATTAATCATCCGCTCCCTCTTTCAACTTAACAAAGCCAATTTGAAGTAACACATCAGGGTTAAAGTAATAAGGACCAGAGTAAAAGCTTAGCTTGATTGTCGTATCACTGTGCTTCTCAAACTAGAACATGTGGTGTATGTTAGAGCATCAGTTATACTTACAAACTTGGGGGTGGAAGGATAAAACAGCTGTTCATATTTTATGAATGGTAATCATCAGATTTTTTTTTTTGGGGTATCAGAGATTGAACCCAAAGATGCTTAACCACTGAGCCACATCCCCAGCCCTTTTTATTTTTTTAAGACAGGGTCTCACTTAGTTCCTTAACCTGAATATTTGAGATTAAAAACGAGGCTAGAGGGCTGAGGTTGTACCTCATGTAATAAAGTGCTTCCTAGTATGTGTCTGATCCTCAGCATTGCAAAACAAACAAACAAAACCTCAAAATACAACAGATTGCAGGTTGTTTGAGGCTGTATGTCCAAATTTCCTTGGCTACCATTTTGTTATCTACATAGTAAGTAAGTTAACTTCAAATGCATGATCCTGGGATTCTATACAAAGGAACTGTAAATAGTCTCTTATTTAGAGGTATCATATCTCTTGGATATGTCAGTCTTTTACAGGGTTTTTCAAAAATTTTGTATATAATGTTATATATTTGCTCATTGACCTATTATCTTTTTCTTATGTTATCAGATATCTATGTCTATAAAAGTAGGCATGGAAGATAACACCATGGCTTAACATATAAACTCTGTAATATTGAAGGTGCATTAAGTTAACCTACAAAAAATAGTTTCTATAGTTAACTGAAAGGTAAATTTAATTTACTGAGTGAAAATATGTGGAATAATTTCTTTAAGGATTATTTTAGCATAAGAAATGATCAGCTGAGGTTATCAGACATTTTGGAGAAAAAAAGCCTTTAGAAATATTTTAATACCTTATTGAGGGGCTGGAGTGGTTAGAGTGCGTGTCTGGCATGTGCAAGGACTTCTGTATAGATCATGATTATTTGCTTAATTAAAGTACCAAATCATGTGAGTCATATATGGAAATTTAAAATGGTAATCTTTCATGGAGAAGCATGGTTGAAAGTCTGATGTACCATTAATATGTACTCAGTTTAGTATATCTTCTTTCTTGTGCCAGTTGATTAAATTTTAAAATCTTAATATTATGGGTATCTTATTTTGATTTCTATTAAGGTAAAATGGGGTCCAGAGAAAGAAACACCAAATCAGAACAGCAGCAGTGATCTTCAGGTTAAAAATGAAGATGAAGGGACAAAGGCGTGGACCCCATCATGTTTAAGAGGACGTGCTGATCCCAACTTGAATGCTGTAAAAATTGAAAAGTTATCTGATGATGAAGAAGTAGACATCACAGATGAGGTGGATGAGTGGACTTCTCAAACACCACTCAAGAATTGTAGCAGTGGGTTCCTGTTAGATGGTCCTAATGGTAAAATACGTGAATCCAATCAAGAAGTCAGAAGCCAGGACATTTCCCTTTTTAAATCTTCCAGGGAATATCTTCAGAATATAAAGCAAGATGAAATGAAAACACATTCAAGCTCAGAAACTATATTGTGGACCAAAACACAGAGCAACAGTGACAATAACTCAGTTGAATTAAATGATCAGAAATGCAATAAACTGATGAAAAATGGTGACAAGCAAGGTGGAAATGGAATCAATGATGCTAGGCAATGTCCTTCTCCGAAGCCTTGTGAGATTCAGAAAGTTCTAAGTGATAATAAAATGCTTTCTCATTCTTGCCAAATGGTGGAGGAAAGCCACGAGGAAGAAGAGCTTAAGCCACCAGACCAAGAAGTAGAGATAGATAGAAATACCATACAGGAAGAAGAAAAACAAGCAATTCCTGAGTTTTTTGAGGGGCGCCAAGCTAAAACACCAGAACGCTATTTGAAAATTAGAAATTACATTTTGGATCAGTGGTAAGAGTTATATTTGGAACCCTGATATTTTGTGAAGTATTTCAGTTAAAATTTGGCTAGTGACCCAGAGATATATCACATGTTATCATTTCTTATATAGAATATTTTTTTAAAAACATTGGTAAACATGGTCACCTATGGCTCTTCAGAGTGTTTGAACCTGGAAAGAAAGGGACTGATGATTCCTTTATAAAGCAATTTCTTGGGACAGTATTGGGAAGATCTATGTAGAGAATGGTACTGTACTGGGAAAAGGAATCTTTCTTTCTAGAAATTTAATGTACATTGAGTATAAAGAAAGAAAAAAAATAGGTGACAGAGGAATAGTGTCATTAAATGTGGCTAGATTGCAGAAACTTTTCCTAAAAAGCTGTCTTAAATGTTTTCAGCTTTGAACTTGTGGCATAATAAGGTTTCTTCATCCACCTTCATCAGGATACAGGAATTTTCTGATGAAATTCCCTTCTAAATTGTCACTGTATTTTATTTGAATTACTTTATGGGGAATAAGGAACAAGCCAAAATACTTTGCACCTTATTAGTCTAAATACTTTGGAAGTATTTTGAATTTTAGTAACGTATCAGTTCAGTCATCACTAAATATTCGTAATTGTTATTACTGTTTCAGGAATTACTGAATTGTATAGAGCAACTTTACAAAGAGCTTCCCAGTTTGGTTCTTTGGATGGGAATTCTGCTGTGTTTCTTGTTTTTCTCTTCCATTTTATCAGATCTTCCTATCCTGAAGTGACTTTCTACTATACCTGGGAATGTTATCAAAGGAAAACAATAGCTTGTTGAATCAGTAACCTTTGTTTTACTCAGACAGTATTAAGTTACTTGGCTTGTAAAGACAGCCATATTCCAAAAGGAGGAGTTCTGTTCTTGCCTCATCTTGCATTGGTTAAAGTGTTAGAAGTACAGCTTCTGCCTAAGGATACTTTCATAATAAAGAGTACTTACAGGGAACAACTCCTGATGTTTACACCATGCTTTGCTGTTTACAGAAAGCTTTCCCTACATCATTTGATTTGATTTGTCACAGTGGTACTCTAAAACAGACAGATGGTATAGCCTTTGATAGAGAACAATTCTGAGATCAGGAGAGCTTTAGGTGCATGTCTTTGATTATACCACTAGCCAATGATAAAAGAGGTCAGTCCCAAGTCTTGACTAATCACTCTTTTTGTTATTCTGCATTGCCTAATTGACACTATTTTTTGAAAGTTATTTACTTATTGATTGGTTTTGCAGTATTGGGGATTGAATACAAGGCTTTGTACATGCTAGGCAAGCAATCTACCACTGAGCTACAGCCTCAGCCTTCTATTTTAAAAGACCAATTAAATTAGATTTCTGTTGGTTTCTACTTTTGTTTCTGGAAATAAGAGGATGGTTAGCCACAATTGAAGGACTTCAAAGCAATAAATGCCTCAGAAATGTCTATGTGAATGATCAGTATATACTTACTATTACTTTAATCAAATTGTTACCTTGAATTTTGGGTTCTAAATGAGTCAGAATAACTTACATATGTATGTAAATTATATAGCAGTACTTTCCTAACTCGTTTACCTTAGTTCTTGAAACCAATTTGATATTGCTGTTTAAATATGGTGATTTAGCAGAACAGTGTGAAAGCAAAAAAAAAAAACATTTTCAACAGAACTGAAATTTATTCAGAAATAGAAAAGAATGGTTAGGGACTGGTGGTGGTGCTAAATAAACAAAAATGAGAAAGAGGAAGAGTTAAAGTCTTCAAAATAAATACAATTTGTTTATGGATAAATCCTTTCCATTGAAACAGATGTAATTGATTCTCTGCTTAGAAGGATGCTTTTATTAAAACATTAACCAATACAATTATTAAATTCCTACCAAATGTTAGGCACTGTATTTAAGCTATCTGCAATCCTCTTGACAACCTTGTCCTCATTTTGCAGATGAAAAAAATGAGGTTCACAGAAAATAAGGATCTTATTCCAAGTCACACTGAGTGAAGATGATTTTAGAGTGTGGAGTCTTGACTCAGTGTTTTCAGTTCTAACTCAGGACCTTGACCATTCTGTTTAAATCTTTCTGTCCTCCAGATCTTGGAGAGTCTTGCTTTCTCATCTCATCCAGGTCTGCAGAAGGGAAATGAAAAGCTTCTGACTCCCAAATTTACACAAATAAATACACAAATTGAAAATAAAAAAATTTTAAATAAAAAATTCTGTGAAGTTCAGGGAAAGTAGTTTGGAGAATATCTTGATTCCTCTGGAATCCTCTGTTTCTAATTTCTATTTCTGTCTTTCTATCTATTTCTATCCTCTATTTCTATTTTCCACTGAGAGTAAGCACTTAATATTTATTGGACTCATGATTAAATATAACAATGTTAATATTTATGATAGCTAATAAATAAAAGACATCTGAGAAAGAGCAGATGAACCTACTGTACATTTGTGTATTGTCTCTTCTCCCCCAGTCCAATGAGAATGCAGGCAACAAGAGGTCGGTTTTTTTGCTTTGTTCATTTTTAAATCCATGGTGCTTAGATTATATAAAATACACTCCATTTGTTAGGAAATGATTAATTTCCTAACAAATTAATGTATGAATCATCAGTCTTATGAACAGAAAATTTTAGAGTTCTTAACTATTTATTCAGTAATGTACTAGCTTCCTGAGTTCTGATCTAAAGATTTGGGTAATCTTTAGATCAGTCCATTTTCAGACGCCTATGATTTTTTTTAGTAGTCATGCTCTTTCCTGCTTTCTTGCTTTCATTTGTGCATTTGGTTTTCTTTCAAGACACTGAAATCTCAACTTTTCTATGGAAGATATTACACATCACAAATTGTTACTTTCCCTGAACTTCATAGAATTTTTTTTATTGTAAATTTGGTCTCTGTTTAGGGAGGCCTTCCTTAAATATTCTATCTAAAATTGTCTATGCTTACTTGTCACACTATCCTTTTATCCTTCATTTTTCTTTTTTAGTACAGTGGCTGTCTGGCAATGTAAATTATATATTGTTCATTGGTTTATTGGTAGTCTTCCCGCTGAAATGTAAGGTCTGTGAG
>PVKS010041602.1:0-15921 GCA_004027875.1 Aplodontia rufa
AAAAAAAAAAAAATATTGAAAGACACCTTGGTGAGAAGAAAGAAAAGTGCAGAGGTCAAATGCACAGACAAAAAGAAGGGCAAGGATTCCCCATCCCCTGTCCCAGTCCTACTCTCCCTGCTTCTCCCCAAGGCTCGTTTGCTGCTTTTTCTAGGGAATAATGCCAAATTCCAAGGGATGGGGGTTCCCTAATCATACCACGGAACTCCCCATGGGGAGTCTTAAGAATGTCTTCAGCTGGGAAAGGGGGTGGTTTCCAAAAGTGACTCTGGGAAGGAGTCAGCTCTGGGAGGTGGCTCCATTCCCTGTCTCAGGTTGCTGCATATTTCCACTGATCCCATGAACATCCCCAAACTTGATGCAAAGATAATGAGAGCTTTTTGGTTTGCTTATCTGACTTGGAAGATGCATCCTGGTGCCCCCTTTTTGAGTCTTTAAAGGATGAAATTTGCCAGCACATGACTGAACATGCATAAGTCCAACTTATCCAGAGGATGAGGTGGTGCAGGATGGACAGGGGTAAGTGCAAACAGGCTCTAGGGGAAGGAGGACGGGGAGAGCAGAGAGAAAAGAGAATGAGAGAAAGGGGCACAGGCAGGAGTGGATTGGGCAGGCCCTGTTCCCCTCATCCAGTGAAAGGGATCCAACTGAAATGGCCAAATCCACTTTCCAGAGAGTATCTTGCTTTTGGAATTCTTTAACTTTCCTTCCAATCCCCTCTTCTTCTCCCACCAGGCTTTGTCCCAGAAATTCAAAATATTGGGGGCCACATCCCAGCAGCGGGTACTTTGGAATGTGGTCATCATGAGAAAAATGAGGATAATCAGTCCCTACGCTGTAGAGGAGCCACGTGCTGGGTGGGTGAGAGGCTCTGGGGCTGTGCTATTTGGAGGCAGCAGAAGGGCCTCTGGCGGAACCATCAGCCTGGCAGTGGGGAAGACTCTTGGAACGGCAGGCTCTACAGGAAGGCTCTCTGCTACTCAGTGGCAGCATCTTCCCTAGAGCGATTCCATAGACGGCCGTCTTTGCCTGCAAGGGCAGTTTCTAGTTTGGATCTGAGTTCCACCTCTCCCACTTCTGTCGACTTCCAGAGAAGTGGCAGCATTACCATGATATGTTCCTAGATGAATGGAAGAGCTCCAAGATTCCAGATCTGTCTGAAGGCCAAAGGGGAGTTAGTAGTAACTATTACTAATGGGTGAAGAAAATTCAGGCTCCAAAGCTATGGACAACATAATGGCAGGCAACTAACTCCTTGCACAGTGCTGCTCCAAGTGAGCCCCAGGGACCTGCTAGTGGGGCAGAATTAAAGAGGAGACAACTTGGCCCTGCCCTTGCGCGTTCCCAAGATAACAGGGCAATTGGCCCCAGGGAAGAAATCTTCAGCCCTCTGTTGATCCTAGACTGAAGACATGATCCTCTTCTGTCCTCACACCTGGAGGGAACCTGCCATTGATCCTGCCTAAGTCACAGGGGGACAAATTTGTTGCCAGTTTTCCTCTCCTAAAGACTGCTTCTGGAAACATGTTCAGGGGAATTTTTTCCTTATTCCAAAATTGTTCTGAGTGAAGATACTTTGTTTTTAATAAGCTCTGAGGGCTGTTTTATTGTAGGCCTCTGTCTTCCCCAAACATACCATTCCCCTGGCCACCACTTGGCCTCCTCTAAGAGGAGGCACTTACAGTACCTCTCTAGTAAGCATTCATGAGAAGCCACACACTTGTAGAAACACAGAGTGACACAAAGAGCCCCATGGTGACCAGCACTGCAAACCCCTCTCGCCTCCTTCCCTAACTTTGGCCTCCTGTGTGACTTCCTGACTCTGTTTTCCTCCTCCACCTCCCCAGCCCAGCTTCCTCCCATGTTCTGGCCTCCCCACAACTGGATCCCAGCTCCTGTTGGTCTCTAGCCCAGAACAAAGGAAGGGATGGTCTACCTTATACGCCACTTTGGAGGGACATCTCTTGCCGAGGCCTAGCGGTGGTGACATGAGAGTCAGCATTTCGTACATCTCAGTGTAGTGGATGCGGCCACTGCTCATGGGGGGTGTGAGTCAGGACAGGGCGGGAGGTGGCAGGGTGGGGAGAGGAAGTGGGGGGAGGATGCAGACAGGTGGGAGAGGAGAACAGGCATTCCCAGAGAGCCAGAACAAACAATACAGAAAACAGGAGAAGAAAAACAAAACAAAATGGACAAAACAGGAGAAGAATAGGAAACCTGTTAATCAAGGCAAATCAAACGCGTGACTCCATCCTGGTGTGGATTTATATCACGCCCCACACAGACCCGGGAACGCTGCTGGCAACCTCTGGCCCCTGTGATGCGGTCAGAAGGCGCTGACAGGGACTCATTCATTCCTCCTCAGGTAGCCTTTCCCTGACATCCCTGCTCCTCCTGTCTGCCCCCAGTAACAAACTGGTTTTCAATTCCCAGGGCTGTGCGTAGCGGTATAAACCGGATAGACGGTGCTCCAGCCATGGGTGGGAATTTCTGGTCCCGGCTGGGACAGGGCCGCTGGCCTGAATGTCAGGCGTCTGTACTCCCCTGAACCCACAGGCGGAACGTCGTGTATCCCCCTCTGGTGTGTGTGCAGCAGGAGGCGTGGCTGGTGCTGAGTGGTGGGCTGAGGCTGCTGTCAGAGTTGGCCTGTTGCTTCCACCTGGCTCTGTGGGCAAGAGAGCTCTTTATTCCCCAGCATGCACCAGGTTGATGGCATGCTGGGGACAGAAGAAACAAAACCAGGAGGAGGGAGAGCATCTCACATGCCATGCTGCCCTCCCAGCTCCCCCTCATGCGGCTGCAGGTTTCACCAGGGCGGAGTTTAAAGAGTCTCAGGCAGAGGCAGCTGTCCAGCCTCCCGAGTACTGAGCTGTGTCACCATCCCCAGCCAGCTCCATCCATTGCCCAGGCAGGCATCCTTCCTGAGCCCGGGGCTTCTTCCAGCTGCTTGGGCAGTGCTCTGCCCAGGAAGCCCATGTGTCTCTCCTGCAGCACCAGGACAAGGCTCCTTGTCTAGCAGTCTTGGCTTTGGGCAGGAGCTTGTAGAACCACTGGGATAGAGAGAACTCCCAGGCTATGGCCTAAGGGAGGTCCTATGTGCCCTGTTCTAAGTAACAAAAATGACTTGGCAATTGTGACAGCACCCTCACAACATCTGTAGCAGGACCCTCAGTACCCTGTTGCCATCCACAGAGGCAATCCAAGATTCTCTGAGCTGTTAAACTCTCCCCCAAATTTATAACTCTTTCATCCACTCTACCTGGTGCCCTAATTGTTGAATCTCACCTCTTTTCTGTCCTCCAGCTTCCCTCCACCCCAGTACTGGGGATTGAACCCAGGGGTACTCTACCACTGAACTACATCCCAGCTCCCTTTGTATTTTAAGACAGGGTTTTACCAAGCTGCCCAGCTGGCCTTGAACTTGTGACCCTCCTGTCTCAGCCACCTGAGTTGTTGGGATTACAGGCTTGCACATGGTAGGCCTGTCCTACAGCTTTCATAGTCACTCCTGGCCAAAGTACCCAGGGCCTGGGGTGGACAGACAAAGGGATGGCCAAATCCCACTGTGATTCATTACACATGACACACTAATGTGATCTAACTAAAATGAGGCTTCTCTGTCTCCAGAAACAGAATTCATTGCTGAATTAAAAAGAGTTCTGCATTCACTGGAGGAGGGGTAAAGCCCTGTGGTTAAATGTAGACCAAGGTAGACAACATTATGTGTGTGTATGTGCGTGTGAAGAAAAGTGAGAGATGTCAAATTAGCCTTCATATTAAGTCTTTCACTCCTTTCCACTTTCCCCACAAAGTGTGCCCTTCTTACTATGTAACAGCTGCTGGTTCTGGGAGGGTTTGGACCTCTTTAAACTCAAAGGAAAGCAACATGAAGGTTCTCCCATGTGGCGCAGTGGTGGTGGAGCAGAGGACGGAAAGGAGGGGTTAGATGTTGCATCCCACCACAGGTCATGGCTGGGGACTGGGAGCAAACCTTGCAAGCCACCCTGTAGGGGCAGTTCTCTCCCAGGCCCAGAGGAGGCGAGATCACCCGCACTAATTTGTACATATCCTTATACGGGATCCTGCCGCTGTAAAAAAAGCACAGGTGGGTTAATAGGATACTCAGAGAAGGGTGGAAAAGAACTGACAGCCTTTCCCTGAAGGGACTGGCTGGAAGAAGTGAGTGCAGCTTCTTTTCTTGGGCCAGGC
This sequence comes from Aplodontia rufa, assembly GCA_004027875.1. NCBI lineage: Eukaryota > Metazoa > Chordata > Mammalia > Rodentia > Aplodontiidae > Aplodontia > Aplodontia rufa. Next base: position 4,210 of record PVKS010041602.1, read on the forward strand.
AAAGCCAGACCAGAGATCAGTAGGCACCAGAGAACCATCACCTTGCCAAAAGGTAGAGCCCCAAGTTCCTCAGGAAATCAGAGTTTGTTCACTGACAAAAAAGCCCAACAGCACCCTGAGATACCAATCTGGCTCACACCTGGCCAGGTGCAGCCTCAGCCCCGGCTCTAGCTAAGCTTGCAGGAACAAAGACTGCTACTTTGCCTCCTCCTGTCATCCAGGCCTGGCTGCTGCAAAGCAGACGATAGACCTGTTTGCTTTTCAGAAAACAGACACTGATTACAGTCAGTTACTCAGACCCGCCTATCAGGGGCAGTGGGAAGTCAGCATCTTTCTGCAGACTGTAAGAGACAAATTTCCCATTAGGCTAATTAGCAAGGAGCACAGTTGGCACGAGATAATTCACAAAGGGCCTTGCTTGATTCTCTTTCAGACAGATTCTCTTTGAAACAGATTTTTCCCAGTTCAGCATGAGCAAGCTCTTCTCTACTTGGTGAGAGCCTTCTGGGATCCATGTTTAGAAAGCTCCCTGAGAGGGAGCCCTGGAAACTGTACCCCCAGCTCCATTCCTGACACCTAGAATCCAGACTGGATCCAGACAGAATTCCAGGATCAAGATGACCTATATTACCAAACCATTATCCCATGAAACTGCTGGCTTCCTGGTCAAGGGAATTAACAACTGAATTAACAGAATTAACAACTGACTAATTTTCCATGGCTAAAGCATCTTCCCTGGGAGTCAGAATAAGAAAGCCATGGCTAGGGATATGCAGGTTTGTACACAACTGGAGATTATAAATATGTCATCTCCTCTGAGCATCCACACCATGTTGGCAGTGTCACTGAGATGAGTGCTATGTCCCAGCTTCATTCTTTCTAGGCTCTTCTTGATTTGGATGAGAAATCCTTCTAGAGAGCAGCTCCTCAGTTTCTCCATGTCTCTCACCTCTTGAAGAGGGAGGTCATTTGACCATGTGGTCTTTTAGATGGCTTCTTAGTGAAATTGGGAAGTAGGTGGGTTCTAGTGGTAACAGGCTAATGTCCTTTGCCACCTGTACCAGTCAGTCCTTTTGAAGACTGTATTTTTGTTATCCCACCTTCATCCAGAAAGCCAAGGAAACTAACCAAAATGAGGTACATTGTGACTCTTCTTTTTTTTTTTTTTTAAGAAAGAGAGGGTCAGTGAGAGACACAGAGAGAGAGAGAGAGAGAAAAGAGAGAGAATCAAATTTATTTAGTTTTCCATGTGGCTTTCATTGCTCTGATGCTTTGTTGTGTACATGGTGCTGGGATTTGAACCTGTGTCTTCCTGCATGCCAGGCAAATGCCATTACTACTGAGTCACTGCTCCAGTCCCTACACTGTGACTTTCCAACAAACAGAAGGCATTCTCCTTTGTCCTCATGGCACTGCCTCTTTCCAGAAGCTGGAATGAGCAAGAAGGAGCGTGTTTCACGCACCCAGCATTTGGATCCTAAGATAACATGAAAGCACAGGAAGCTGGGGTTTCTGAGAACCTGGGACACCCAAGTGAGGCTAGACAAGCAACGGACTCCTTTGCAAGCAGATGGTTTCCCTTTACTCTGGTAAGTGACCACCCATGCTTTACAGATGCTGATTTTCCTCACTTCCAACATGCATTTCTATACTGTCAGTCTCCATAATCGTAGCATGCATGGTGCAAAATCACCCTCAATACTGCTCTTGATGAATGAGGCAGCTCAGAGTCATCTAGTGATGGGGCTAAGGCTGCAGAAGTGAAAAGGTGCAGACCTGGCTGCATTTCCCCACACAATGCCCATTGTTTTCCAAGAGCTGAATTCTGGAGTTTGAGCCCAGCAAAGAAAAGCTGTCATTCAGCCATTGCAACAGAAGTGAATTGAAATAATTCTGTGACCTAAGTCATAAATAATTAGAGAGGAAGAGGAATTCTGATTCACCCATTCAACCCCCCTAGCAGTAACCCAAATTCAATAACCTTAAGGAGGATAGATTTGGGGATGAATCGCAGATTATGAAGGGAGCTCCAGGTGGAAGCAACGTGGTCCATTCCTGTGAAGGACAATGTCTCCTGTAGTATTTTCAGAGGGGGACCAGAATGGATAAAATGCTAAGACCCAGAAGCTAAGATGATCTGGGTCAGTAAAGTTCATAGAAGTGTCACCCTGCCCTCAACCATCATGGCCAAAACTCTGCCTTTGTACTCCAAAACAGGGGTTGGCAAACTCATTGAATAGTATAAATTTTGACAATAAAATATTATTGAATTTGAGGGTCACATCATCTTTACCACAACCACTTCACTCTTCCTTGTAGTACAAAAGTAGCCACAGGCAATACATGTGTGTGTGGTTGTAGCTGTGCTCTAATAAAACTTTATCCTCAAAAGCAAACAGTGGGCCAAATTTAGCCCATGGGCAGTACTTGGTAACCCCTGCTCTAAAGGCCAGAAGGAGCAACATCACTTCAGAACTACTGGAGAGTGAAAGAGATAAAGAAACTACCCCAGCCAATGCCTGCCCTTAAATTCAGGTCCATATCATGAAAATCTCACAATTGCTGAAAGGAACAGTTGGAAGAACAACTTGTTTGGTTTTTAAGAGTACAATTTAGAGTTATATCCAACTGTATCTGTTGAGAGGGGCGAGGGAGAAACATTACTGACCATGGTGACCAGATGTCTCTCTGGGCCAGAAAACCCTTATCAACCTCTTTGGCAACCCAAAGGAGCCTACTAACATTGGCAGGAAAAGAAGAAAGAGATCACTGGATGCTCCTCTGGGAGAAGACCCAAACAATCCATGTGAGGACTGGGAGGAGATTCACAAGGAAAGGGTCAAGCCTGAAACCGAAGGAAAGAGGGTGAAGACGAAAAAGATAAGCCTCTGAGGACCGGCTCAACGCCAAGCCCTTCTCACAGGCCTCCTCTCCTGCAACAGCCAAGCATTTAGGTGGCTCTAACGCCAACCTCTACCCTGAGAACTCCAGAGGCCCCGGATCACTGGGTGGCCCAGAGGCCTACGCACCATGCTGCTCTGTCATATTCTGCCCAGACACGGACAAACTCGTCCAAGTGGTGAGGCCCCAGAATGGAGGAATCCCGAGTCAGGTACTCGAAGTTGTCCATGATGACGGCCACAAACAGGTTGAGCATCTGAAGAGCAAGGGGGAGAAGAGGAATTAGGAGCAACCTAAAGCAGAGCTCAGGAAGCAAGAACACAGGCTTCAAGGCAAACAGAAGATTTTAGAACTGTGTAATGCTGAAGCTCCTAGCAAATCTTGCTGAATGCCCCCCATTTTCATTATTCATACTGCACATTCGTTGTGTGAGCATTATTTTCATTTTTCTGTGCCACTCGTGTTTGCAAAGCACTCCATAGTCATTTCTATTATCTACTCAATGTATTTAATTGTTTTTGTGGTAGCAGAGCAGAGGAAGCATCTTCAACATTCTTAAAATCTGGAAAAAGTCAAGGCCAGATACCGACCTTCCCTTTCCAGCCTCCCCGCCTACTCTTGTTCCACAAAAAGGGACCCAAAAGAGAAGCAGTGAGAGGCCTCAGAGCTGAGCGAGTGGCTGCCTGCATGAGGATGGGAAGCTCTTTGTGGATCTGAAGCACTTCTAGGACCCTGTTCTGCCATGTGTCTGTTCAGCCCACCTTTCAGAGACACATCCCAGCCCAGGACACTGCCTGGAGCACAGCAGGCCTTCACTAAAGCGTTGCTCAAATATTCTTAGCATTTAGAAGAGACTGTGATGGATTGGAAACATAAAAATGTTATGAGTTCTGAGAGCCATGAAAGCAGTCCATGCAGACGACAGTGGGGACAGAAGGGAGTAGGGAGTATGAAGGCAGTTTCCCTGGGCTGGCTGCAGACGGTTGGTTCTTAAACCGAGTCCTGTTAGATTAGGTCCTACTCACTGGACAAATACAGGCTGGAAGACAGTAGCTTAGGTAGAGGATATGGCATGATGGAGAGAGAACACAGGGATAGGCAGGGACAGGGACCCTCTGGGGTTCTGTAACTGGGACCAATGGCTAAGTCACAGAAGCACACATCAACCACGTTAGAGAGCCGAGACCAGAGTGGTGGCCTGGCCGAGAGTGTGCACCATGGGCCTTGTGGTGGTCCTGTCTCACTTGCATTCTTCAGCTCCACTGCTGCAGCACCCAGCAGCTGACACTAACTATACAAATGAGCATGGCTAGGTTCCAAGAAAGCTTTGTTTCTGGATGCTGAAATTTGAATTTCATATAATTTCTACATGTCATGAAACACTATCCATCTTTTGTTTTCCTCTCTCAATGCTAAAGATTATAAAAGCCATTATGAATTTACAGACCATATGAGAACAGGTGGCCAATCAGATTTGGCCCACGGGTGTAGTTTATAGAAACATGGTCTAGACTGTTATACAGGCAACTGGGGTGTAAACAGACCAAGGGACATGTGTGTTCAGAAAGAACTCGGAGCAACTGTGCAGGGGGAGAGCAGGAGACCAGGGGGAGGGCCTTGAGACATTCCTGAACCAAGCAAGCCAGAGGCAAGGAGAGTAGCAAAGACAGGGCTAGAGAGTTAATGAAGTTGGACTCCACAGGACCAGATGACCCATCAACAGCAATGCTATTTTCTCCCCTGGGTGCCCTGCACCTATGGACTGTATTTCTGGTACAGGTTCTCACCCATTCACAGTTAGTATGGTCCAATGGGCACCATGCTGTGACCCAGTCATTGAATCCCACTTCCTTGGGCCAAAGTGATTGGTGATTCAATCGAAGTTAATAAAAGGATAAAGACTTCCTCTTCCATGCTGGTCTTCAACACGGAAGGGTATGAGGTCTAGAGCTGCTGCCATAGCCATCTAGGAGCCATAAGATGGGGTGTTTGAGAAGCAAGGGGAGGAAGAGATCTATAAATAGAGAAGGCTCCTCTTGTTAATGTCATCTGAGCCCCATATGAGGCCTTGTCTAAGCCTACCCTGCCCAAGGACGCCTCACTGACACCAGCCTATAAAACCCCATTTTGCTTAGGCTGGGTTTGCTGTGATTTCTGTTTTGGCAATTCGAAGAGTCCTGCCTGGCTGTGGGGATGAGAAAAGAGGAGGCTCGGGAGGATTCCCAGGTTAGATGACTCCCAGGTTAAACGGCTGGGTGCACAGAGGGGCCAGATATGCAGACAGGGATGCAGGATACGGAGAAAGTCTGCAGGAAGGACATTGTTGGGGTCCACTCCGCAACACGGAGGGAGTGCATTCCATCCTGATGGCCGTCTCCTTTGTCACTCCCTCCTGCTGCCTCACAGGAAAGTATGGCAGGAGGTTGACTCGTCTTCTCTTCCTACAAGGGTGAGGGGCATTCCCTAAAATGAGCGGGGGTCTTAACACCTCTGTAGTCACCGTAACAAGCCCGTCAACCTTGCTCTCCCTCCTGGTTAGGCTGCTCTTATTTGAGGATTTCTGTCTCATGGAGCTGAACCCAATCCTAACATGGGCCTTTATTTCTGTCACAGATTGGAGCCACCGGTGAATTTATTCAGTCGCAGCCTAGGTTATAAAGGGTTCTCCAGGGAAGCACAGATTTCTTTTGCACTCCTTGCAGAGCACCTATTGCTTTTTTTCTCTATTTTTTATTAAGAAATTTAGTTGTTGTACAGTTAAAAATGCATCCAGAGTAACAATATGTGTATGTTAATGTTAATAAAAACATTAGCACTGTGGTTGCCTGGCATTTGCAGTGTCTTCCAGCGTGGGCGGGCCGTGCACACCTATTGTTTGCTTTCCTGCTCACTCTGACCTCACTGAGGCAGGTTTAATTACCATCAGCCCCTCAAGGAAACTGCTTTGGACTCCTGTTTGTGTTCGGAGCCCCGCACACATGGCCTGGCACATCACAGAGCAGCTGGCAATCTCTATGGAGTTGAGCTGAGAAGCTGTGTGACTTGCCCAAGGTCACAAAGTAGAGCATTGAGGGTAGGTCATCTCATACTGAATATAGCCTCATTAAAAATAACATTAATGTGAATTATGCAGCACCCTCCATCTCGAAACTCCAGAAGTACCTTTATAGCCTCCAATTAATTTTCCAGTTATATCTTTGGTTTCTTTTAAATATTTATTATTAAACATCTAAAGCATGTGAGATAAAATGGAGATGTCTCATGCCCTTCTTTCTACTTCTTTTCACCTCTCCCCATGTACTCACACCCTGTAATATGCTTTTCCCTTTGACTGGAGGTAACTGAGGACCCCAACTTGATGATAGTTCTACCCCAGTGCCCAGCTAAGTACCAACCTTTTAACAGTCAGTTGATAAAAATGTGCTGAGAGTAGGAAAAAATAAACCTCCAACTAATGCCATCATTCTGTTTTCTTCCAGTTATTTTCCTTATACATTATACTCTCAGATTTGTAAAGGGACGCTGTTTTGTTCTCTTTCCATTGCAAGATGCTTCACACCCAGGGGAAGGAAGTGTGTTAAAACACATGCATCAGTTCGCTCTGCACATAATCATTATCCAGCCATTTTCTCCTTCCTGTTAAAGAAGCTATCGAAGTGAAGGTGTCTTGGCCGAGGCTAATACATCGATAAAGCCAAGGCCACAGAGGGGCTCCGCAGGCTGCTGGGAGCTCACTCCTGCTACATTAACCAACGGGCCTTCAGTCTGCCTGCAAGCCCCTCCCACTCACTGGAGCGCTGGACTGCAGGAAGCCACTACCCCTGGGGATCAGTGTAAGGAGTGGAAATGCCTGGGCATGAGGTATTTTGATGTGAAGCCATGGAATCGACCACTTTCCCGCAGCAATGCTGTTTTAGCTTTGCCAGCGGCTTTAGTGGCGAAACTAAACTGAGGCAGATGGAGGGGCCAGAAATGACCTTGCATAGTAGCATCATATTCATTTACTCTGCTCATCACTGCTTGTCTGACATACAGGGTAGAAATCTCTGGATGCTCACCAGCATCCAGAGAAAGGACGGAGATAGCGGCACTAGGACTTTTCGCCTCCTTATAAATGGGTGTGCTCCACGTATACGACACAGCATTCACAAGCATGCCAAGAGCCCTGCCTTTGCACTCCACCAGGCTGGCTAGTTGTCCTCAAATGTGATGACACGAGCAGGAGAGAGCCACAGCTATATCCTTGAACATTATCACCACTCAACTCTTATTAATTCTGCCACCCTCTGTTTTCAAGGTACCTTTTCTGAAATAGTTCAAAACTCCAAGAGAGAGGTAAGATGCTCCTAGTCATAGTCGTTAAGAGAAGATACCCTAAGTACAAAATGGAACGGATTTATGCCAGTCACCATGGATGGAGTCGACATGGCACTGAACTACACAGGTGCCTCCTCTCTCCTCACAACAGTTCATCCCTCTAAGTGGCAAATACTCCCCTCAGCCAAAAAGAGGCCCCACGCAGGAGCCAAGGAGCCTCCTGGCCTCTATGGCTTCACACTGGCACCTGGGAGGGCAAGGGAGGGAAGAAGGCAGGGAGAGGACGGGGAGGCAGGTGGAAGGAAGCCACTGTGTATCAGACAGGCTGGGGCCGGAGGACACAGGCCATTTGTTGAGCAAGAACACAACACTGCTTACCAAGAAGGAGCAGAAGAAGATGAAGGAGACAAAGTACACATAGGCCAGGTCGGTGCCGCAGCGCTCATTCTCGTTCTGGCCTGACGGGGCGGTGGTGTCGGGCTCACAGCCTTTCTCCCCCAGGCAGGACAGCATGATCTCCTGCCAGGCCTCACCTGTGGCGCTCCTGAGCCAGAGACAGTGTGGTTAGAAGGGGCAGGTCTGCATGTCCTGTCCCTCTCAGGCCTCTTTCCCATTTCACTCATCCTTCCTCCTGCAATAGGACCCCTGGCTCCCATCTTACCCACCTGGCCCTTCTAGTGCTTTCCATGCAGACATGGAAAGCCACCTCTCCTGGATACTGCACCCACCACTGCTTCTGATGGTGGAGTCAGCAGTGGGGCTCTCAATCAACCTAGCCATAGAAAGTGTCAGGTCTTAAATGGAATCTGGCCAACTGTCCTCGTCTTCCCTCCCAAATCCCTGGAGGACACGTTGAAGTTGAAATTTAACTACTGAGTCAGTCACTGATGCAACTTTATTTTGTCCTAGTGACAGTGTGGCAAAGGCCTTGTCCCCTGCCCCCTTCCACTTCATATCCTGATAGAAACAGAAGCTGCAGGGTAAAGATACAATGGGAAATGGGCAGGGGCTGGGGGGTGGGAGACGACAGTTCCTAACTTTCCTTCCATCAAGAGGGCTCCAATCAGAACAGTTATGAATCCAGGTACCTGAAGAGCAGCATGAGGGACCCAAAGAAACTCCGGAAGTTATTGTGCCGGTTGATGTGACTCTCCTCATCTAATTTTATGTTTCCAAATACCTTGCGGAGAAAAACAACAGAAAGCAATGAACGTTACTGAACTGTGTGATGTGCCCAGCACATGCCATTTGACGCTCCTGCAGGCCCCATGAAGCGGCCTGCCTGACTTCCTGATGGCCCATCCCTGAAGCAGACAACTCAGACCCGCAGAGCTGGAGACACTGTGCTCTTAGCCTGACATGGAGAACCGATCATTTTTCCCTCTGCAGCACTGCAGTGAAGGGGACAAACACTCCCAGGGCCCAGGCATAGCACAGTATGCCAGATCCTTAAAATGCAAGATCATTTTGCCTGTATGTGCTTCCTCCCACACCTAATTTGGTCTATTTATTCCCTTGGTACCTGTCACCAAGGTACTCAAGCAGTCTGTCAGAGACATTACCCGACAACAGGAGTGCAGGGAAGGTCACTCGTTTCCTTCTGTCTCTAGTTCATGATGGGAATATCTGCATTTGCTGAAAACAACATTTATGGTTTGGGCAGATGCTACCCTGGAATTTGGAAGCAGTTTAGATGAGAGAGGGACATCTCTGTCTGCCTTAGATATATTTCTATGCAGAGGGTCTCGTCCCAGAAGGTTGATACGTCAGTAATTTAAGTCTGTGAGAATAGACACACACAAGTGCACACACATACCATCCTATAAAGACCCAAATCCCACCCAAAAGTGAACATTTATGCAAAAGCTAAAACAAAGTCCAGAAAATAGGATGGAGAAAGGCAGGACAGCTGGATCCTTGGGAAAGGGGAATGGAAACAGCAATCAGATCTAGCTACAGAGGGAGGTTTGCTAATCTGCTGTTGGACTGCGGTCACTGGGAAAATTCCAGGGCAAAGGGGCACATCTTTATCCTCAGGCACAATGTGCCCTGGAGCAAGGTCAACTCCCACCTTCTTGAGAAGGGTGCTCTTATGTGCACATTTTCCTCCTCGACTGTGTTTCTGATAATGGGATTTATTCTCACGAGTAAGTGTTAGTACAACTGAGGGCTTCCTGGGTCACTTTTTCCAGCCATCTGAGACATTTTTTAGCCTACATTTAGCATGCTTTCGTTTATCCAATGTCTGCTAAAGGGAACACATTTTTCCCCTAACAGTTTTTAGAATGTGCAATTGAGGAACAATCTCTGCCCCCAGCTATTTTGATCAAGTAACTCCCACTGACACCTGCTTTGGGAATTTGTTCTCAAAGCTGTTTTTCAAAACCCAAATACTACTTGTCTCAGGGAGAATGGAGGTGGAAAGCTGGGCAGCACAGGAAGAATGGAAAAAGGGGGAGAGAAGGTAGAGGGCCGGAAGAGAAATAATCGCATTTAAAAAACCCTACCCAAGTGATCAAATCTAATTAGTTCTGGACCCCCCAAGAGTCCCTAGGTTCTTGTCTCCTTCAAATCTCCCTTTCTCTACTTTCTGTTCACTCTCTTGGCTCAGAATCCATGCTTTATCCATTATCCATCTAATATACACAACTTATAAGGCTTTGTCTTCCCTATGACATGCATAGAACCATTATTAACTGTCCTGCTTATGATTTTATCAAGCAGCATATCAAGAATTGTCACAGGGTGCACTGCGATTGCGCACATGGTTTATGTGCAACAAGGAAATTACAGCTATTTTGATTTTTTTTTTTTTTTTTGGTACTAGGGATTGAGCCCAGGGATACTTAACCACTGAGCTCCATCCCCAGCCCTTTTTTTAAATTTTGAGACAAGGTCTTGCTAAGTTTCTTAGGACCCGCTAAGTGGCTGAGGCTGGCTTTGAACTTAATGATCCTCCTGCCTCAATCTCCCAAGACACTGGGATTATAGGAGTGAGCCACCAGGCCTGGCTTGAATATTATCTAAAATAATTTTCAAGTATTGTAAAGATAGTCTTTAAAATTTCACTTTCTTTGAGCTTTTCACTTAGTCTTGGCCAATATGCCAAATCTTTATCAAAAGGGCCTGGAAAAGAAATAAGAGTTGGTTCAGACATGCATATAGGCTTAAATCCACTTTCACTCAGACCCACAGAAAGGATTCTGGAAAGGACCTCTGATGTGGTCTAACCAACTCCTCCACTGTATTGGTGAGGGAGTTCAGTCCCACAGGGATTCTGCACCTTGATCAAGTTCACCCGACTGGTCAGTGGCAGAGCTGAGGCTGAAAACCTCACTCCAACAACCTGTAACCATGGGATCCTCCCCACAAGCAGTTTGTCACTCTTCCTTCCCATCTTCAGATTCTTCTGCAAAGCCCTCTTCTTCCAAGAAGCCTTTGAACATCTGGCATAATGTTTCCCATTTATATCTTTCTAACAGCTTCTCCCCTGCCCTTTTGTCTTTCTATTTGTGTAGACCTCTGTTTTATGGTGACTATTGGATACAGTCTCTTTAGTAACAAATGCAGGTTTGTGCCTGGTGCTGGGTCTCTGTCATGAAGCAGCCTGGGGACAGCCATCCAAAGGTAATTGTACAAATGGCACTCATGTCTCTGGGGAACAAAAAGAGTGTTCTTATTTTTTCTGGAAAGATGTCCAAGGACAATGACATTAGAAATACTGTAAAGATCAACATTTCAGAACAGCTCCCACCTCCACTAAACGGATGAATATTGGTGCTTATTTGTCTGGTGGGATGTGAAACGGAGCAGAGTTAAAAACATGGATGTGGAGCAGTCAGAGCAGAGTTGAAATCTCTCTTCTACACACTACCTGAGAACTTGAGCAGGTGACAGCCATCCTAACCATCAATGATTTTATATCACTCCTGAATATCTTAGTCAGTACTTATGTCCTCTCTTTGTACATACTTGTATGAGTGTGTATACCCATGTATTTACCACCATATCTGGGACCCTGAGGGGATCAAGCAGAAGTAGAGAGCATTGTTGGTAACATATCAGTATCATTCACGGCCGGTCACAATTGGAGATGGTGTTAAAAATAAAATAAAAATAAAAAGGGGTAAGAGCTCTTTTGAGAATTGATAAACAACTTAATTTAATCAGGCTTTCATTTGGGTGTTCAAGAATATGTGATTTTAGGATCAAATTTTGGGGAGTTAGGAGGAACCTAACAGAAGTTACCAAGCCAGTGTTGAACTTGAGCAGGAATTCTAATACTGCTGACATCATCGTGAAATCTCTACTGAAATACCCTCAGTGAAGGAGATCTCACTACTTCTCAACCAAGTCTTACAGTACGATGCTTCATATTCTATTCTCGTTCTGGAGAATTCTCTCCAGTAACAGACTTAGAGGAAGAATAAAAGTACAGAATGCAGGCAAGGGAGAGGAGCATAAAGAAGAGATGCTCTGGAAAGGGTTACTGAC
>PVKS010041603.1:0-15903 GCA_004027875.1 Aplodontia rufa
GGACAGCGAGATAAAGAATCAATTTTAGTTTTTCATGTGGCTTTTGTTGCTCTGATACTTCATTGTGTACGTGGTGCTGGTGTTTGAACTTGTGTACTCGTGCATGCCAGGCAAGTGCCGTAACTGCTGAGAAACCACTCCAGACCCCAGAAAGCAGATGTGTTATCCCCCACTATACATATATTCCAATCTCATTCTTGTAGAACCCAATAACAAGAATATAAAAAGGCAATAAAGAGAAACATGAAGAGGGACCCACAATCAGAAAAATATAAACGGTTCAGTACATTAGTTATTGTGCCTATCCTACATGAAAAAAACTCAGAAAGAATAAATATCAACATTATTTGTAGAATTGAATCATCTAACCAAGTGTTTCCCAAAATACATTACACAGAGCTCTAGCCTCTCCAGATATTTAAAAAAGAACAACTATACAACACTTGCTCCAACTTGGAACTTAACATATGTCAGCATATCAAAATCATAACAAAGTTCTGCAATTAAAAAACTGCTTAATTTTTATTAACCTGATATTTTTCAAATCAATTTAACGTGTAAAACTCTTTTCTACTAACTGCCTATCAATATCCCAAGAAACTCATGTTTTATGAAACACATTTTAGAAGAGGCTGACATATACCTATAAAAATGCCTTATAGTACACCCAGCAAAAATTAGAATACTATACAGGCAATAGTTTCATACGGAAAAGTTTCATCTCATATTCAAATCCTGGTAAATCCACACTGACTACTAAGGTGCTAAATTAGGAAGGATTCTAGAATAGCAACCTGAACTGCCAAACTGCATGCTGGTCAATTTTGACACAGACTATATCCTTTTTCAGTGGTTCTGAGTGAAAAGAGGTCAAGGTAGTACACCATAATTAAAGGTGCACCACTGCAAGCTGAAATTAAAACTCTGCTACTTTATTATGCACAGGATGTTTAACTTCTTAAGGCTAAAGATTGTTCCCTGGAAAACAGGGCAACATGGGACAGGGTTGTTGCAAGGCTTAAATGTTAATATGTATAGAGTACTGGGAAAAGTATCTGGCATAATACAAATAACCAAAATATTTTAGTTATTTTCTAAAGCACTGATCCAATTTTTTTTATTTGTTAAATATGGACTTACAATTAGGAGGGAATCATTATAAAACAATCAAGAACAAATGAATAATGACAGACCAAGCCAAGGCTGATGCCATTCCATGGTTTTCCCCCTTGGGTTCCCCATGGTTCCATGATAATGTGACTTCTCGTGGAAGTCAAAAGTTCCCTTCTGAGTTGATTCCCCCATACTCCCTTCTCTGGTCTCCTTGATATCCTTCCTATTCTCTCCCCACTCCCACCCCCTCCCACATCCCCCAGCATCCTAGGCAAGGTTCACCCTGTTCATGTAAAAATTCACACATGTTGAGATTATTATTAGCTTAGCCATCTATCATACTGTTTCCAATTGAATTCTAGCTTCCACAAATGAGAGAACACATTTGGCCCTTGAGTCTCTGAGTTTGGAATATTTCAGTTAGCATAATTTTTTCTGTTTCCATCCATTTGGCTGCAAATGCCATAATACCGTTCTCTCTAATAGCCGAGCAGAATTCCATTGTATATATGATCCCATGTTTAAAAAAAAAAAGTGTAAGTCTTTAATTGATCAAATCTAGTCAACTACATCAGATATATTTTCACAAATGTAAAAATGTCTATCATGGTCTGCCTTGCCCATTTTACCACTAAATACACTTACTCTGTATTCCTGATTTCTTCTCCTACCCCTAGTTCTTCACTCCAAGTGAGCCTAGCTAAATTCACAGAACACCTATCTCAAAGTTAGATAATTTATGAGCTTGCCATCACCCATCATTTTGGCTTACTTGATATACACTCAACTAATTAAACTTTTCTCAGAAATTTGGAAACCTAAAAACACCTACCAGAGAACAACAGTGAATATTCAAAAAGTCATTAAAATTTAGGCTCTTACAAAGTTTATTGTAGGTCATGGTAAATTTCAGTAAATGAGAAAGAAAAGAATACTGAAGATATGTAAAGATCAGCAAATAAGCAATAAGAGACAGATAGAAAAATGAACAAATAAGAGAATGGCTGATATCCTAAGACATTTTGATTCCAAAAATTCCTGGTCCCCATTTCTTGAGTTTCTGCCGTAGGTATCCATAGGTATCCTCTTATTCTCTTTACCTAGAAGTTATTCAGCTGACTCTGTTACTCATAAAATAAAAATACCATATTAAAGATAAAGATTTGACTCACCAATTAATATCAAATTAAAATAAAAATTAAATAATCCTAAAAATCTTATGATTCACTTCAGCATGTGAACTTAAAAACCACACTAACAGGCTGGGGATATAGCACAGCATGTGAACTTAAAAACCACACTAACAGGCTGGGGATATAGCACTTACCAAGCATCATGCATGAGGCGGTCCTGGGATCAATCCCGTGTGTGTGTGTGTGTATGTGTGTGTGTGTGTGTGTGTGTGTGAGAGAGAGAGAGAGAGTTGTATTAATGTGTGCGCACACATGCACATACACACACACAAAGACTTTGATTCTCAATAAAACAGGTTCTAATAACAACCCTGAGGTCAGTCAGTGCACATTCAGGTCAAACGTTTATACAGACAGTCACATACATGTTATCATATAATATTAAGAGATATTCATAATGATATCATTAGACAATTAGAAAAATGTTAAAAGTAGTATATTAGTCTATTTAAAAGTATGGGATTTTTTTTTAGTACTGAATATTGAAACAAAGAGCATTCTACCAACAAGGTACACCTCAAATCCCTTTTTAATTTTTTTTTGGTACCAGGGGATCAAACCCAAGGGCACTTAACTACTGAGCTACAACCCTGGTTCTTTTTATCTTTTATTTTGACACAAAGTTTCACTAAGTTGCTTAGGGCCTCAAATTGCTGAGGCTGGCCACGAACTTGCAATCCTCCTGCTTCAGCCTCGTGAACCTTCGGATTACACGCGTGTGCCACCATATTCGGCTTCTTTTTATTTTTATTTATTTTTTGTTAGTTTGACATAGTCTTACATTTTAGAAGGAATTGTTGTTACATATTCATGCATACACAGATATTGACATAGTGAGATAGTAAGTTAAGGACGATCGTAGACCAGGATCTACCCCACTTCATCCACCCCCAAACGAATGTCTCCTCTGTAATCCCACCATACTATAGTTTGAAATGAACATACAAATAATGTATAGTAATTGACATTTCTGAGTTTCTCTGCCTGCCTGTGAATAGCTAGGCTTCTAATGGGAGTTGCATATGCCCCATTGTATTGATACTCCCCTTGTCACACCCTTCCCTCTGTCTCCCTCCATTCTCCCCCCAACTTCAC
Organism: Aplodontia rufa; assembly: GCA_004027875.1. Taxonomy (NCBI): domain Eukaryota; kingdom Metazoa; phylum Chordata; class Mammalia; order Rodentia; family Aplodontiidae; genus Aplodontia; species Aplodontia rufa. Next base: position 3,402 of record PVKS010041603.1, read on the forward strand.
AGGTTTTTCCCCAGGCTTATGTGAAGTTTCAACTATGGTGAATTTATTACTTAAAGTCAGCTAAAAATTATCCTGTCTTAGGTTTTACACTAGCTTCCACATATGAGAGAAAACATTTGGCCCTTAAGTCTCTGAGTTTGAGATATTTCACCTCACATAATTTTTTCTATTTCCAACCATTTAGCTGCAAAAGGCATGATATTGCTCTAATAGTGCAATATCCACAATTTTTTAATCCATTCATCCAGCAAGGGACATCTGGGTTGGTTCCACAGTTTAGCTATTGTAAAATAAGCTGCTATAAACATTGATGTAGCTGTGTTTCTGTAGTAGGCCGATTCTAGCTCTTTTGGGAAAATACCCAGGAGTGGGATAACCGGGCTCCTTTTTAAAAAAATTTTTTGAGACACAATGTCTCACTAAGCTGCCAAGGCTGGCCTGGAACCAGAAGTCTTCCTGCCTCAGACTCCTGAGTTGCTAGGGTTACAGCCATGTGCCACCACACCCAGAAGTAGGAGTATGGGGTTTGTTCTGTTTTTTGTTTTGTTTTGTTTTTAAACAGAGGGAGAGAGAAAGAAACAATCAACTTTATTTTGGTTTTTATCTGGCCCTTGTTTCTCAGACACTTAGTTGTGTATGTGGTGCTAGGATTTAAACGTGGTTCCTCATGCATGCCAGGCAAGCACTCCAATCACTGAGCCACGGTTCCAGCCCCAGGAGTGTGTTCTTAATATGTTTATCAAATATTTAAAATTTTTAAATCTAGCATTCAGAGGACTTCCAATCAGCTATCTAGAATCCTCAATTTCTTGAAATATTAGGAATCCAAGTAATGGAAAGAAATGGTATTGCATCTAGGAATAAAATATAGAAGTAGATATTTTAAATCACCTGCCTATGAATAATATTTTAATTAAAAAAATAAAAAGTACCAAGTTTTTACAATAAAGAAGGATCAACTTATGATGGAGTTTAGATATATAAAATATTCCATATTAAAATTTTCATGAAACTTTTTTCACATTTAAAAGTATTACAATACTTAATAAACCTTAGTATTTGGAAATAAGAGTCTTCTAAAATTATAAATACCTGCTTGACAAAATAACTAAGGAAGAGAAAAGTTTTAAATGCCATGAAAGTTAGTATAGAATTTCTTCTAATTCTTTTAAAAGAGTTGTAGAAAATGAAAAATATTTATTAATTTTAGCTTATTAAATATTAAGCTGTTATAAAATAATCAGATTAATTTTTTTAAACAAAACTGATCTTAAAACTTTTAAACTGACTCAACACAAGAGAAGAAAGAAAGTTAAACATAAATAAGAAAAATATTTACTAACCTTTATTTCCTAACATCACAGCAAGATGTAAAGGAGTGTTTCCTAAAATTAAAAAAAATAATAATTAGAAGGTGTAACAACATAAGAAATTTCACTTAAAAGTGATTTCAACATCCTCAGAAATTTCAAACAAAAATAATCTGACTACAAAATAATACTGTTTAAATGACAAATTCAAAGAATGCAAAGGTTTCTAAGCAGCCTACTCTATTCCCTAAAAAGATAATTCATTCTACCTTTGAAATCTTTCCAAATAGATGTCAGATTCTTTTTGCTGCTAATTTATCACACATTCTGTTTCTCAGCAAACAATTAAATATCTATTCATTCTTGAGGAGAAAAATCTTTAGACCCAATACCAGTCCTCAAATTGTTCACAACATTGCTATTAAGAGACTGATAGGAAAATTGAATTAAATATATGCATATGAATTTTCAGAAAATAGCAATTTTATAGAAGTCACATCATAAAGAATTCTGGCCGACAAAATGAGCTAAACATTATAAAAGACCTATACGCAGGATGAAATAAACAACTACTTTTTCTAAGTAATATGCATATATGATCAACACCAACATTTTAGCTTGACTAAACTTTCCAAAATGATTAACACACACACACTTCAGCTCAATAAAGGTGGAATGAAATGGGAATTGTTGGCAGAGTGATCAAGACACCATTTCAAGCAAAATTTAGAACACAAATGAATTCACTAAATTTAAATTCTAAATAATTTTATAAATAAAACAGAAAACTCCTGAATTACAGTAAAACTCCTAACTCTTAGGAATAAAATAAACAAAAAAGTTAGATTCAGGGATAATTCACTTTATGTTTTTTCAGAGATAAGAATTAGAAGTACAAATGTCCATAAAGGACAAGGCAAAAGATAATTTCTGCTTCCACAGGACTTGTACTCCCAAGTCTTCACACTTCAGCATTCTTCCTAGCTGAGATACGGAAACCACCGTAATACACATTAATAATCATATATTGAAAAATGTTTCCAGAAAGGAAGTTTTGGTCATAATTCGCACAAGAAATAAGTCCTAAGTTACTTAATTGTGTAAATTATATTTCAAAAAAATAAGATCCTCACAAAAATTTCAAGCCCTTTAGTGAGTTTTTTTTATCTCCTCAAAATAACATATCAGGGGCTGGAGGGGTGGCTCAGTGGTTTCAGCGCTTGCCTGGCATACAGGAGTACATGACTTTGAATCCCAGCATCACGTACGCAACAAAGTGTCAGAGCAACAAAAGCCACATGAAAAATTAAATTCTCTCTCTCTCTCTCACTCTCACTGTCCCTCTCCCATCAAAAAAAATTTTTTACAAGAATAACAGTAAGAAGAACAAGGCAAATGAAAACAAATATTTCTATTTTAGAAAAGTATTGTTGATTAATAGCTTAATATGGAATGTTCAATGAAGAAAAGTTTTTCAATTTTCATTGCAGATTTTTTAAAGACAAAGTTAGTAAAACTGATTTCCTTTTCTTCCCATGTTTAAACCAAATACCGATCTCCCCAAAATACTAAAGAAACTCCATGTCTGCAATTTTTTAACCCTTCTCCCCAAGAAAACTATATGGTTAGAGACTTTCACTGGGATTTTTTGGACCAAGAACTCAGCAAAACGCAATTTTTCTACTAATTACTAATGTTAAGATTTTTGTTTTCTATCAAATTTAAAACTGCAATGCAACACCGGCATGTTTTCTGTTACTTAAATTTCACATGCATAATGAAGACATCTTAGGTTAGGCAACAATGTGGTCAGAAAGAAGCACTTTTTAAAATTCCATAACAGGTATCCAATTCCTACTATAGCCCATTTGCAAATCTGCCTCCTAATTTTATATTACTCAATTGTATAGATTGTACCGCCAACTCTTATCAGAGAGAGGGGCAGTGCTTCTTTAGGGATAACTATTGGCAGACTGCCCACCCAGGCATGTTTCCTGAATTCCATTTGGGAGAACACCCTCCTTCTGAAGTACAACTATGCCTTGCCCACTCACTTCTGAACATGTGTTTGATTTTCTTACAGCACCTCGGTATTTCTAACAAATTTATTTCTAACAACTAACATGTTCCATTTAAACTCCAAATGAAAAGGCTTATGAACAATAAGCACAGTCATCCACTCATAACAGATCAGAGATCATCTGTGGGTCAGCTTTAATAAATTATTCTGAGCCTTCAATGCCTTCAGCATAATGCACAATAAGAAAAAAAAAATCAGTGAGTTTCAATTTCCAATCTGAGTGATCTTGAATAAGGTCTTCTTCCTCCTTTTCAAAATACTGAACTTCATAAATCGGCATTCACATTCTATGACAATCTTCCAGGACCAAAATGTAATCATAAAAGTACACAACACTTATTGACAATTCAGTACCAGAAATAAAAGTTTGATAACTATTCCAAAAATCAAAGCCTTCACAAAGGGCTATCGATATTCTTTATTCTATTGCCTTTCTTCCAGTGAAGGCTCTCAGCATTTTGTGTATATATTAGCAACAACCTAACAGTCTCCCTGCCTCCAGTCTTATGCCATTTCAATCTCCTCTCTAAAGCAAAACTAAAATAATTATAAAACAAAAATTTGATCCCTTTACATTTCCACTTCAAAGATTAGAAATACTCCATTTTTATCGTTAACATGGTATAAAAACTTCTTAAAGTTCAGTCTTTATCTTTCTTCCTTCTCTTATTTTCCATGCCCATAATAAATTCTCCAATAAGCAAAGTTCTCATGGCTTACACATATATTGTTAAACCTTCCTAAATGCATCTTCTCCATCTGCCTGACTTTATTTAAACACTTTCCTATCAAGTCTCACTCAAACATCACCTCTTCAGAAAAGCCTTTCTTGGCTTGTCCTAGACAATCAAATGGCCTCCTGTTCCCTGCAAAGCCCTCTATTTCTATTTACTGTAGTGCTTTTCACCCTAAACTATACTACAATTCTATGTGTAAACACCTGTCTCTATTAGGTATAAGTCTCAGTACGACCACATCCATATTTTCTTGACATGTGTATAGCAAATGCTTCACATACAGCATCTAACATTCAAAAGATGGTCAAGAATCATTTGTGAATTAAGAAATGAGAAAAAACATGCAGCAATCAACCCTAGTAATAATATCAAGTTACAGAATCCAGATAATTAAAATGCAATAGGCATTAATTTAGGCAAGAGCTGCAAACTCAAATATTTCCAAAATTAGGTAATTATGCACAAGTTTTAGTGTTATTTTTCCTTAATGTTCAGAAAAATACACTGGGAAAACTGAGTCCAGAGTTTCCTTTAAGAGAATATTTTTACTATGAAATCATTCCTTAATAATTACAGCATACTTGTCTTTCCTAATTTTTCCCCGCAGTGTTAAGTACTGAACCCAGGGCCTTGCACATGCTAAGCATGCACTTCTACCATTAACCCTTTTTAATGTTTATTTTGATAAATTAATTTTTAGGATCATTTATCTAAATTTTCATTTATTGGCATACATTTTGTTCAAAGTATCCTTTTATGATTTATTGACATTAAAAGTTATCCTGATGAGGTCCTCTTTTAATTCCTGATGTTATTTGAGAGCCTTCTCTTAATCTTTATTAATTTTATTCATCTTTTCTAAGTACAACATTTTGGCTTTGTTGTGCTTTACCTTGTTGTTCTAATTTAGTAATTCCTGTCTATTATTATTTGCTTTATTCTATTTTATTTGGACTAAATACAATAAAATTGGGAAATTAAGCAAATTGCTTTTCTTCTAACTTTTTTTAGGGGGAGGGAAATACTGGGGATTGAACCCAGGGGTGCTCTACCACTGAGCTACATCTCTACCCTTTTATTTTTTGAGAAAGAGTCTTGCTAAATTGTCAAGACACTGGGACTACAAATATATGCACTTCTTTTTCTAATTTCTTGAAATGGATTTGATAGTTGATTTTTCAGCCTTTTTCTTAATATGTCATCTGTAATAATTTCCAGCTTATTTGCTTTGTAATAAGAGTGAAAATAACTCTGAAACAAGCTGAGGTTTTCTTTATAGACAAATCTGACCAATTTTTGTAAATGCTTTATGCTTGAAAAAAAACCACATATGTTGCAACAGTTAAGCACAATGTTTCATATAAATCTACTAGATCCAGCTTAATCATGTAGCTCTTATTTTTCATATCAGATTGTGTGTGTGTGTGCACCCATGAGCGTACATGCGTGCCCACACACCTTGGGGTTGGTGTCTTATTCAGTTATAAAGAGAAAATATTAAAATCTCCCACTATTTATTTTCAGGCCATGATACTGAGTATAATCAACCTTAAAATCCTTATATTTTCTTGCGTAATTAAACCATTTTTCTTTATAAGGCGTTCACCTTTTTTTTTTTTTTTTTTTTTAGATAATGCTTTGTGCTTTAAAACCTATCCAGATATTAGTACAAATAGATCAACTTTTCTGGATTGGTATTTGCATGGAATATACTTTTCGATCTTTTACATTCAACTTTTCTAAATCATTGTTTTATCTGTGACTCCAAATGCATGTAATTGGATGTTATTTTATATAATAAGATATTCATCTCTTGCATTAACACTGATATACTGGTGTTTAAATCTATAACTGTCTTACTTGTTCTATTTTCCCTGTTCTCTTCTAGAGTAACCATATTTATTATTCCATTTTGTTTTGCATGTGTTGGATGGAATGTACACATTTTCTTTTACTATTTGTTTAGAAGTAATTCTACAGTTGCACTGCCCATAGAGTAGCTAATATGGTTACCAAGCAATTCAAATGTAGCTATTCCAAACTGAGATGTGACACAAATGGGATTCTGAAGACTTAGTATGAACAACATAATGTTTAAATATCTCACATCATGTATTATATTGATTTTGTTTTAAATTGATTTGGATATATTTGGTTAAATATTTTTATCAATTTCAACTCATTTTTTATTTTTGTATGTAGCTACTAAATTTACAATTACACACATGGCTCATGGTTTTTCTATTAATAGTGCCCTAAGGTTTATAATACATATTGATCTATCAGAGTCTAACGTCCAATAGGGCTTTACCCCTATTCAAAACAATGCAATGACTTCTGAACACTAACTCATTCCATCTGACTTATATGCTACTGTCATTCAGTCCTATAAATTTCGGATTTTGCCTTATAAGTTAACATTCATTTAGGTTTCTTGTTTTGTTGCTTGTCATTCCTTTCTACCTCAGAATCATTTTCCTTCTACTTGAAGTAAATTATTCAGTGTTTCTTTTAGTGACAAATTCAGGTTTCTGTAAATGTCTGCTCCACTTCACTCTTTTTTGTACTGGGTGTAAAATTCTTACTTGGTAAGTACTTTTATTTTTCAATATTCTATGCGGTCTTATGGTTTCCTTTTTGTTGCTGAGAAGTCAAAGTCTATCACTCCTGTAAAAGTAATATGACTTTTTTTCTCTGCTACTTTTAAATTTAGTTTTCAATTTTCAACCAAATCTCTCTGATGTGGATTCCTTTCTTTATTGTACTTAGGTTGGAATTCCTGAATTTCTGGATTTGTGATTTTCATGAATTTTGGAGATTTTTCAGTCATTTTCTTTTCAAATAGCATTTAACCCCAATCTCTCTTCTCTACTAGGGCTTAACTGACATAGACGTTCTCTTCCCTCTCTACTGATTTGCTTTTCAAAAAGTTCTTTTCCCTTCTTCATTATATAGTAGTTATTTTCTCTGGACCCATATCCTGGATCATAAATTCTGTTTTTCAAAGGGTCTAAACCACCTGTAAGGCCATTTATCGAGTTCTTAATTCCATTATTACATTTTTCCATTTGAAAATTTCTATTTTGGTTCTTTTTTGAATCTGTGATTTCAATGCTTGCAGTTTTCAATTCTCCACTAAAACATTCAATCTATTATTCCTTAAGAACATACTAAGTACTGTTATTCACAGTTACAATAAATGGAATCCTGATGGATTCGTTTCTTTTATTCTTTCTCCCTGGTTCTCATGCATGCTGTCCAGTTTCCTAATAATGCTAGTCATCTTTAACTGTATGCTTGACATGGTATTGAATTAACTCTCTGTGTAAAAATTTTGAAGCTTAAGAAACAAATCCTTCAGAGATTTTCATTTGTTCGTGATATGTGGCTAAGTATACTAGACTTCAAGATCACCTTGTCCAGGGATTGACATTTTTTTCTGGGCCTCAGAAGTGACTCAGAGCTATACTTCAGTCTGTACCAGAACTGCTAAGGTGCAGCTCTTTAAGTTCCTGATGCTCTTTAAGTCTCTGCACAAAGAATAATGTCTTTAAAAGATATCCTGTACCTTGTAGGTCCTAACCTCCATTTTTGTGTCCTCTTAACTCAGTAAGGCTCTCAAAAGTGCTGTTCAGCCTTTTAACCACATCTATTGGATTTGCAAAGGCCAATGAAACAAAAGAATCTAAAATGGTAGGCTCACATCCTTGGACTTTCATCTTCTGCCAGATGTAGGCCCAGTTTCTACCTTGTTAGCTATCCAGTGACTTCAAATATAATATTTAATTCTTACTTGCTTCTAAAGAAGACTGGCCCTAATCATTTAGCCCAACATTACTGGAAGAAGAAATCTGTTTCCATTTTATTTGTAATATTTTGCTTTCTAGCCTTTTTGATACTGTTAGAAAATAAATATAATTTATAAGCATTAATGATTATACCTTCTATCAAATTATACTCTTAGCACCTTTTTAAAATCATTTTTGCCTCAAATTCAATGTGAATTAATCCTACCATTCTTACTTTTCTTCACCATTGACACAAGTTCAAAATTTTCATTTTTATCAATGCCCTTCAGGTATGCCTATGAAAGTTCTTTTCTTCCTTTTTCTCAATAAGTGTTATATTTATTATTCTTGGTCCCAAGCATTATTTTTCCTGTACTTCTCTTAGTGTCAAATCCCAAACCTCAAATAACTGAATCAGAGAGGGTACATGAATCAAAATTAAGTATCTGGTAATTGGCCAGATAATTATTTTTAGGGAACAGCACAAACCCACCTGGTTTAAGATGATTTCCTGCAGTACTTTTTTTTTTTTTCTTTTTGAGAGTGGAACAAGGAAGGGCACTTAAACTAGAGGAAAAACTGTCTCTTTCTAGTGCAATCATAGTATGTTGACATTTGGGTATGGGGTTGCACATTCTCTACAGTTCAGTGTATTTCAAATAGGAGCTGATATGTTCATCCCCAGGGGACTCTTGGCACTATCTGGAGCCAAATATTTGGTTGTCAAATCTGGGGAATAGGGTCACTAATGGTATTAAGAAGGCAGAAGTCAGGGATGCTGCTCAACATCATACAAAGTAAAGGACAGCTTCCCACAGGGAAATAAAAAAGGATCCAGGTTGAAAAGCTGACACAGATAAAATGCAACTACAGCGGAAAAGAATAAAATTCTACATAATAGCAGAACTGAAAGATTGTTTAAAAAAAAAAAGATTAGGACACCACTGCAGGAGCTCTGGATATAAGCAGAGCTGAATTTAAAAAAATGCAAGAGACTACTTTTTACCCACTATGACAACTATAATCAATCAAAAGGTTGGCAAAGAGAAGAAATTAGAATTCTCCTACATTGCTGCTAGGAAAGTAAAACAGAGCAGCCACACTAGAAAACTGTCCAAAAGGTCAAATGTGGAGTTACTATGTGATCCAGCAATATGTATATATCCAAGAGAATAAAAATGTGTATGCACAAAAACTTGGATACAAATATTATAATCAAAGGCTAGAGCAGTAGCTCAACAGTTGGAGCCCTTGGCTGGCATGCACGAGGACTTGGGTTCAAACCCCAACACCACATGCCCAACTGTGTGTCCGAAAAGCAAGGCAAATGAAAAACTAAATTAGTATGATTCTCTCTTTCTCACTCCCTCTCTCTTTAAAAAAAAAGTTTTTAGCAAGATTATTCTTAACAGCCAATGGGTAGGAAACTAACAATGGATTTCTATATCCATTATTTGATGGACTATATAAATAAAATAGGGCATATCCATTCTAAAGAATATTATTCAGTAATAAAAATAAAGGAAGTACTGATACATGCTCTATGGATAAACCCTAATAATACTACGCTTAAGTAAAAGAACAAAGTTACCAAAGCCTATATATCATGGGACTCTATTTATATGAGAGGGGCAGAATAGGAAATCTATAAAGCAGATTAGCAGCTGTCTACAGCTGGATGCCTGATTGGGAATTGTTAACTAAAGACTATAATTTCTTTAGTGGATGATGAAAATATTTCCAAACTGATTGTGGTTACTGCTATACAACTATGAATGATCTAAGAACCACTTAATTGCACACTTTAAATGGGTCATTTTTAGAGGGTAAGTGATGTTGTTAGAATTGCAGTAAAAACTTATTCAAGCTCCTAACATTTTGAAAAGCACCTATTCTTTACAAAGCCTCTAATTTCTCCTCAATGGCCATCACCCAGATTAGTCCATATGTTTGCCATGATAGAAATTTTCTCATCCTCTAACTCAAGGTCAGCACATGACAGACACAGAGCTTTACTAAAATATATCCACATGATGATCACTATGAACTGTTCATGGTTGCTCACATGCAACTGATAATGTGGCATGCAGGCTTAAAATATTTATTATCTTGGGGCTGGAACAGCAGCTCAGCAGTGAAGGAACTTGCCTGGCATGTATGAAGATGCAAGTTCAAACCCCAACCCCAGCACCGCACATACAATGAAGTGTAAGAGCAATGAAAGCCACATGAAACAAAAAATTGATTCTCTTTCTCTCTGTCCCTCTCATTTAAAAAAAAAAAATTACTATTTTGTCCCTTTAGTTAAATGTATACACCCTGTTCTAATCAGGAGGGATTTCACTTCACATTGTCTTGCTTCCATGACAGAACATCTGTCAGTCACCAGTACAGTAATCATATTACATTGTAATTTATTTAAAAGGTTCCCTCATAATCTAGTTTACCTGATTCTATAGTCATTATTTTATAATGCTAAATCAGGACTAGGGTTCTTAGGTTCTGTTACTTCTCTTCCATCTTACCCATACGTAAAATCCATTCAATCTCACTCCAATAAATATCTCCTGAGCATCAGTATGTGCTAAGCATAGTGTCAGATAGTAGAGATTCAACCATTAATAAGCTAAAAGTAATTCCTATCCTGAAGAAGTTTACATTCAAAAAGAGTAAGAAACATGAGACAAAATGGACTATAGTAAGCATAAGAAAACTATTAAAAGGTTAAAACTAATCATACGAAAAGGAGACATACTTTCTGATATTTTAGTAAGAAAAAAAATATCTCTGAAGTGATGCTTTAAGTGAAATCTAAAAGATGAAGAGAAGCTAAAAAGTGAGGCATGGTGGCACATGCCTGCAATCCCAGCTATTCAGTAGGGTAAGGCAGGAGGATTTCAAGTTTGAGGCTAGCCTGGACAACTTAGCAAGAACCTATCTCAAACTTATCTCAAAAGAAAATTAAAAGGGCTGGGGGTATATAGCTCAGTGGTAGAGTGCTTGCCCATCATGTGTGAGATCCTAGAAGTGAATCCCTACCACTGGGAGAAAATAAAAAACAGAAGCAGCTAAGAAATCAAAGAATGAGAAGAAAAGCACTGCAGAAAGAGGACAGAAATAACCTTTCATTCAAGGAACTGAAAAAAAAAAGAGAATGGTCAGAACCCAGAAAAAGGAAGAAATTTGTACAACATTAAATTGGAGAAGTAGGTAAGGTCCTGATAATGCAGGGCTATCTATAGCAAGAAACATGCACTTAACCTTTTAAGTGAGGAAGGTTAATTAATCTTGTAACCACAGAAAATGGATTGGAATGGAACATAAGGACATGAGTCTGATGAATTCATGGAAAAGGATAATAAAAATTGGTTTCCCAAAGTAGTAGCAGTGGACACATACATATTCTGATTCAAAATAACATATTAATTAGATGTGTATGAACAGAAAAAAGAAGTGAGACAAAGAATGAAACCCAATGACTGAAATTTAACCAACTGGAAAGTTAATGATATAATTTAAAAGACTAGATGGCCAGGACTGGAGTAGTGGCTCAACGATTACGGCACTTGCCTGGCATGCATGAGGACACAAGTGCAAACCCCAGCACCATGTACACAACGAAATCGCAGAGAAACGAAAGCCACATAAAAAACTAAATAAAAATTGATTTTCTGATTTTCCTCCTTCACTTTCACTGTCCCTCTCTCTCTTAAAAAAAAAAAAAAAGACTGGGTAGCCATGTAGAAGGGAACGAAGAGCAAAGAATAACTCCATTTTTGGACAAGTTAATTTTGAAATATCTCAAGCAGAGATAAATACAAAATCTGAAATTCAAGTAAAAGTCTAGACTGGAAATACAAATTTGGCAGGAAATGAAGAGAAAGACTTAAAATCAAATATAAACTTCTGAATATCTATTTTTGTCCTAATAGTGAGAGGAAATAATTCACGTTTTTATCTTTCAGAGGAAAAAAGGAGTATCATGCTGTATATGGTAAATGAATATAAAGAACTGATAACAATAGAGTACTGGGCAAGGAGGAAAAGTAGATGGACAGACATAGGGGTGGAAGGGAAATGAGCATCCACTGGAAATCTCAGAACACACCTCTTCCCCCATTCCACCCCATGCTCATAGGGGAAACACTATGGTTTATAACATGTGTTAAATTAAAGGAGAGCCCACCAGAGTCTAAACAGGGCATCCAAGTGAAATCAAGATGTTCATTCTCCAAGATAAGTACTCTCTCTTTTCTTAAACACTAGAAAATACAGAAAAAGGGCAAAAGCCATAGCACCAGTTGAAGTGCAAATGAAGCTTTTCATTACAAGTCCAAATTATTAATCAAATTATCGAGAGTTAAAAACCAGAAATGAGAGACCAACAATCCAATCCCTCTCACTTTACAAATAAGAATATTAGCAGAAAAGCGTACTATAAAGATGTCAAATACAATATTTTAAACGGTAAAATAATAATCATCATTAACATTACCATCAACACCTAGTTAAACTAAATTTATCAAACAAGTATGTCAGGAAACTGCTCAAATGTCCTAGTTATGCAAAGCATGGTGGAACATGCCA
>PVKS010041604.1:0-15924 GCA_004027875.1 Aplodontia rufa
TCAACTGCTTTTAACTCTTTTCTAAAGAATCAGAATTCAATTATTGAAATATTCTTGGGAGCTAACAAATTTCAGCATAGCTGACATTTTTACTTGAAAAATTATAAAAATATTTTATATTATTCAAGTCATTTATTAAATTTATACCTCTGGAAGATTAATGAAATGAACATTTATACACTACCCTGAGTTTTAAAAATAGAACACTACCAATCTTTTTGAATCTTTTTGTGTACCCTCTTCCAGCCACATCTTTTCTCCTCCTTAAAGAGGTAATCATAATTCTAAATATTAGTTTGTACTATCTCCTTGATTTTCCTGATACTTTTACTGCATGTTTATTTTTCCTTAAACAATATATGGTTTAATTATGTTTTTTATGAATTTTACTGTCATTGTTATTTTTGACATCATTTTTAGAAAAATTTAACATTATAATTTTTACATTCATCCATATTGATGTATTAGAAATAGTCAATCCATTTCCACTGCTATAGCATATTCCAGTTTATGAATATCATACAATTAATCCATTTGTCTGTAGACAGACTTCAGAATGTATTAAAGGTATTATTTTGTTTTGCTTTCATAAACAATGATACTATCAATATATGTTATATATTTTGGATTTCCATAATAGTAAATGACTCTAGTCATAGCAGACACATTTCTGACTTTGCTGGGTAACCTCATATTGATTTCTTTTCCTTTTCTCTTTTAAAGAAAGAGGGGACAGTGAGAGTGAGAGAGAGAGAAAGAGTGGCCATTTTTATTTAGTTTTTGATGTGACTTTCATTCATTGGACACTTCATTGTGTATGTGGTTTGAACTCATGTACTCACGCATGCCAGACAAGCACTGTAACCACCAAGCCACCGCTCCAGCCCACCTCACTGATTTCTAAACTAATACATCTGTTTTCTTTCTGCTCCACATCCTCACCAACTTTTGGTATTTTTGTTTTTATTTCTAAAAGTATTTTTGGTACTGGGACTTGAACCAAGGGGGACTTTATTACTGAGTCACATCCCTGTTGCTTTTTGTTTTTTATTTTGAGACAAGGCTTTGCTAAGTTGCCCAGGTTGGCTTTGAACTTGAGGTCCATCTGCCTCAGCCTCCTGATTTCCTGGAATTATAGGCATGCACCACCATGCCCTGCCTTCAGTTTTATTTTTAAATTTGTTAACAAAGTTGGATTAAAAAAATACTGTCTCGCTGGAACTTTAATTTATATTTCATTGATTACAGGGACAGCAAAGCATCTTCTCCTATGATTATGGATCAATCGTAATTTCTTCTTGTCTTCTTGTTTTGTTATGTTTTTTAAAAGTTTGTTCTTGTGTGTTATTTTTTCCTCCTATTAATTTTTAGAAGGTATTGATATGAACTGACATTTTATCTTTGTTCATTTCATGTACTAAAAATATCTTCTTTACTTGTATTATTTTCTTGTTTTATTTAATACTGATTTTGGAATTTGGTAATCTGTATTTTTCTATGCTCCCTATATTTTTATGGTTTAAGAATTCTTGGATACCTTTATGTTCCCTGGTAATTACATGGAATGTTTCAAAGTGTAACCATCTGCATTTAAGGTTTTAATCCACCTGGAATTGTTCTTTTGTGTATGCATGAAAGAAGGATCCAGTTTATTTTTTCCAGTTCTGTTTATTGATTAGCTTACTCTTTCCTCATTGACCTATAATGCTGTCTCAGTTACACATTTCCATACATTGTGGGGAGGGGTGTTAGGTTCTGGGCTTTATATTCCATTCACTGGTCTGATGTCTATCTCCTCACTACCACTACCTTTTTAAAATGAATACAAACGTATACACTTCAATTATATCAAGTAAGGTAAATAGTCCTCCTTTTTGTCTTGCTCAAAAGCATCTTGACTTCTAGTGCACCATTGCTCTTCCATTAATATATTTCAATTGGTTTACTATCTTCTATAGAAAGATCCCTTAGTGCTTTTTATATTATAATTATATTGAAGAAAAAGTTCAATTAAAAATGCAATTTTGATTAAGACCAGTCTTTCTCTGGAACATACAAGCATCTTATCACACACTAATTTAGATCATTGCTATCCTGATGTGAATGTGCTATTGATGTCAAGTATTTTAGTTCTTTTTTAAGGCTCATAAATGGATAACATCATAATTTTATTGCATACCAGTTGAATTTGTTGAAATTCACCATAGGATGGCTATTTTCTTGGCTTTCCAGTACTTCTTGTGATTTGGTCCTTTGAGATTTTTTTTTCCCTAGAAGTATATCTTTTAGAAATTCCTTTAAGTGGTATTTTTGATTAAAAAAAACTGTTTTATTTGGTTTGTTTGTCTGGGACTTCCTTACTTTAAAGGTAGTTTAATTAGAAATAGAATTTTATATTCAGTGTTATTTTATTCTAGAATTTTAAAGATTTTTTATTTGCTTTTTATTTCAATTGCTGGTGAATAATCAGCATGGGAGATAGACTGTCCTATTCATTCACTTAAGATTTTTTCCCTTGATCTTTGATTATTTGCTGTTTTCCTACCAGGCAACTACATGTGGATTTATTTTTATTTATTTTCCTTGATATTCGTTATTTCCTGGCTTCCAACCCTTCTTTAATTTAAAAGGCTGGACTGTCTCAGACTTTGTATCTTTGAATATTTTATACACCCCATTCTTTGCTCAATAACAAAACTCTGACCAAACCTAAAAAGAACATTCATTTCATTCAACAAATATCCTTATCATAATGAAATTTATAACAAAGTCTCATGATATTAGGAGATAATAATAGCTTCAGGATAAAAGTGATAAAGGTGCTAGGATGGACAGCAGAGATTGCCTCCCCTTCTTTAAGTACTAAAAGTCTAGTCACCAAGCCTCATACAGCAGGATGTATATATATATAATCTAGCAGGTGTTCATGACCTCATATAAGTCTGATTATTTCCTTTTAACCTTATACCTAGAAATGGATTACCTTTTCAGAGATGATCTGACAGGATAAAATAGTGTCACTACTACTCCTCTTAAATAGACTGTATATTTCTGCTAGTGTAGGTTATTTCCAGTAGCTCCTTTTTAAAAAAAATTAATGTTATTCACCAGTTTGTTAAAGGAACTTTGATACTTTTTAACTCTACAATGCTATCACATGCAGATAGACAGATTCAGCATTTGTGAAGTCAGAATATCATACAATTAGAGGAGGCTAATGTTTACAAGGATTTAATAGTGCAAATACAAAACTAAGTACAGTATCATAAAGGACCTGTATAAGTTACAGACCCTGAGGATTGTCCTTCAATGGCTTAATAAAAAAATTTGCCTCTGCAACACACATATAGGAATTTGTAAAATGTTTCTTTATTTTTGTTCTATAGATTTTAATAAGTAAATAGATTTATAAGACAAAGTAGATTATAGTAAGACCCATACATCTTGAGCTTCAGATATTAGCCTTTGGATATTCCATGCACTATAGAATCCTACTAGTTTTCTGTTGCCAGTGAATAAATCATTTTTTACTCAATTTGTCTGATTTGAGCTTTTTATGTGTTCTAACTTAAAATGTTTCCTCTTCCTGTTCTCATTTATAATGAAAACAGATGTCAGTTCATTGTATATTAAGTCACTTATTCATATTTTGTGTTACCGAATTTGAGGATTTTTAAGAGGAAAAGAACATTTTCAAATGAAAAATGAAACATCTAAAGACTTTTTTCTTTCTTTCATTTCTTGCTTTTATGTTTGCTTTTCATTGCTGGGGATGCAATCCAGGGCTTTACACGTGCTAGGCATGTGTGGTATCTCTGAAGAACACAGCCAGCCCCAAACTAAAAATATTTTTAAGGAACAAAACAAATCAAAACATAACCATGAAAATAATAGATACAGAATTTTGTCATATGTATGTATCTTTCTATGCTGATTATATAATTTTCCACAAAAATAAAAGCTACTTTAAGAGTAAATTTTATGGAGAAGTATAATTATGAAAATAGACTGTCAAGTATTTTGAAATTTGTATTAAATAGCTTCTGTGTTTTCTATGGATAGTACCCTGCAGGTGATATCAGCATGTGCCAATTCTCCCCTAACTCATGACGAGCAGAATCCCTCTCTCTCTACTGGGAGCCTAAGTATGCCCCTTACTATAATTTGCTATGCCTTTGAAGGAAAGTGCTATGGGGAAAAGACAGATTATGGTTTCCTTTACCTAAAATATTCCAAGGTCAATGACCTCTGAAATTTCTCATAGCAAATAGGTATGGAATAATCTTTCAGTGAACTTGAACCAATCTAGTTTTTTTCATAAAACTGAAACATGTTGGTGCTTTATTCTAACATCTATCTAGACTTCATAACTCACATCCGAGTATTCGTGTATGCTACATTAGTCTTTCTCATGGATTCAAGGATCATCTAGATCACAATTATCATTGATGATTTTTTATGATGTCAGTCAAGATCTATGGATCAGAACCTTACAGATCTATGGAGACTGGGGAAGGAGCTGTATTTTGGTAAGATTCCTATGTTATGAATATTTAAGTTTAGGAAACATGGTTTCATATTATGATACTGTTTTAATCAGCTTTTTTGCAGCTGTGACCAAAAGATCTAAAAAGAATAATGTTAGAGGAGGAAGAGTTTATTTGGCAAACATGTCTTCAGAGGTCTCAGTACATAGACCACTGACCCCATTGCCCTGGGCCTAAGTGAGGCAGAACGTCATGGCAGAAAGGCTTGGTGAAGGAAAGAAGCTCAGGATATGAAAATCTGATAGCAGAGAAAGACTAAGCTCCACTCATCAGGGATGAAAAATATACCCCAAAGGCACACCCTCAATGCCCTACCCCTCCTGCCACACCCCACCTGCTTACACTTACCACCCAGCTAATCCCTTCAAGTGGATGAATGCACTGAGGAGGTGAAGGCTCTCACAGCCTGATCATCTTAACTCTAACCTTTTTTGCATTGTGTCTCATGTGAACATAACCATTAAGTTCCTCTTCTGCCCACCCAAAACTCATGCCCATTTCACAATGTAAAATACATTTAGTCTACTTCCAATAGTCCCCATAATCTTACCAGTTCTAGGATTGCCCAAAAGTCCAATTTCAAAATCTCCTCTGAGACTGAGGGCAAACTCTCAGTGTGAGCACCTTCAAAAATCAAGCAAGTTACATACATCCTATATAAAAAGATGAGCTGGGTGCTGAGCATGGTGAAATAACTTCCTGCACTCCTCTGTGCAGTGAGGGTACCCCACTGCTCCCTTCTCAAGGGGACTTTTACTTTTATACCCTTGAGCCTGAGATGGGTATGGTCTTGCCAATTCCTGAGTTGCCCTGAGGTTATCTTCCTGTTGTCTTTGGGTAAATTATTTAGCAGGAGTAGTGACTGTAATGTCTTTAACAACCACAACTTCCTTAGTCCCACTTTAACTCACAATTTTCTGGCCAAACTCCAAGTTTTTTTAATCTTTCTGCTCCTGATTATCATGGTAAACTTGGACAAAAACAGTCAGCAATATTGATATCACTACCTAAATACTATGTTGCCTAGAAATTACTCCCACCAGATTACATTCAGCCTCACAGAAAGTTTTAGGACATAGGCATAATACATACAGCTTCTTTGCCAGAACATAAAAACTTTTTCAGCTTTCATCTTTAAGCTTTCAAAAGTCCTCCCACATATTTCCAAAAGCTCAAAAATATTCTGAACCACATGGTCAGGTTAATCATAGCAACAAGCCCACTTCTCAGTAACCAAATTCTGTTTTAGTTGGCTTTTTCGCTGCTGTGACCAAAAGATCTGATAATATCAGTTTCAGAATAGTAAGCTCATTTGGTGCTCATGGTTTCTGAGGTCTCAGTCCATAGATGGCCAAGTGCTTTGCTCTGTTCTCAAGGTGAGGCAAAGTACCATGGTGGGAGGTTATGGTGGAGGACAGCAGCTCAGAACAGGACAATCAAGAAGGGGACAGAGAGAGATAGACACTAAACTTAACTCAACAGGGACAAATATATACCCCAAAGGCATACCCCCAGAAAGCCTTTCCCTCAGCCATACCTGACCCCTGCCTCCAGTTAACCCATTCTAGTGGATAAATGTGCTGAGATTAAGGCTCTTACAACCCAATCATGACAACTCTAAGCTTTCTTGCACTGTCTCTCACCTGAACTTTTTCAGGAAATCTCATATATAAACCACAACACCATGGCACACATGCCTCTGTTTCCTTGTTGTACTTTCATTGCAGACATTACTAATTCATCAGAGCTTTCTTTTCTTCTGAGCTAACATAGATACAATCATTCTCAACGCTGAGCTTAGGCAGCTGGTTCCCTTGTGAGATGCAATGGCCTCTTCCAGTACTATTCTCTATAGATATTTCTACCAGGCAGTGTTGTATTTAGGGAGAGCTAAGAATTTGAAGGCAAATGCTGATATTCTTTAGGTTGTAAATAGAGGTCACAAAACATTGTGCTACAACCGAAAAGAAAGCAAGTCAGAAACCATGAAGGAGTCAACTCTGGAAATATTATTCCTAATAACAAAAGTACTAAGCAAAATGGAAGATAACATTAAAAAGAGATATAGAAATTAAAAATGCACTGAAAGAAGTCATTGAATTGCTCTTTATGATTCCACTTAGTAGCTTCTGAAAGTTTCGATATGCATAGCATAAATTATGTTCATAATATGACTAAATGATAAGGTATTTTTTCATGCAATAATGTATGAAGAGGCATTTCTAATATGTTTTAGAAAGTTCTCCAAACAGGGCAGCTAAAACAAGGCAAGTGTTCGAACTGCTAAGTTTTTAGCTAATAGATATTAACTGGAATAAGTTTCACTCTTAGGATTTCAGATACTTATCTTTACTACTCATATGTACTTTATTTTCTTCTCCTGTTATAATACTATTTATTGGAAACCTTGATAATAATCACATTTGCAAATTGTCCTGTCATCATACTCTACTTATCAAATCAAACTTTTTGCAATGTAACTTTATTTTTATGTAGTTAATTTAGAATTAGATGAGAAAATTTACTGTCAAAGAATTCTTATTAAATGTCTTTTTCCCATTTTTATTCAATGCCTTTGGTAAACCATGTATCAAAAATATGAAACTCCAATTTTTTTGAATAACTAGATAGGACTAGTCTCTAACTATTCACATCCATACCATACACAGCATGAAAACAAAGACTTATGGATGCTCTAAAACAAACAAATCATTTTACAAAAAATAATTTTAGCCATTTGTTTTTAAAAAGTATATATAATGTTAAAATTTAACATATAACCATAAAATCTAGTTAATATTTTATGTGTTTTTAAAAATGTGATTATTGTGCAATCTGAGACTTTCTGTTTTAAAAATCACCTTATTTTCTACTAAATATATTAATAAAAATTTATATTTTGTGTAAATATATTGAGCTGAAAAGACTAGGGAAGGAGCTTCAGAGATATTCTTTACAGGGATTGCCTGTGACAAAGCATACCATCAATTTTGTGGCCAAATAAAGCAATTTTTTTTACCACATCATTTCCAAATTTGCTCTTTTCTTTCTTTCTTTCTTTCTTTTTTATTTGTTCAACATAGTCTTTTCTTCACTGGACTATTTGGAGTAAGCACTGGACTTGGAACCAGGAGTTAAAATTCTAGTTTTGGCTCATATTTGGTTTTAATGATTATAAAGAAAAAGCTCATGTGCTCAGCTAAGGGAGGCATAATTGTTCATGCTATAATCCTATTAGCATCTCAAAAACAGAATCTTCCACTTAAACATACACATGATTATAGTAAGAAGGAACTTGAAATGGATGGGTTAATTAAAGGCATAGATTTTCAGGTAGCTATATCTAACATCTAGAGTAGCAACAGTTAATTATTTCATTGGTAATAATAAAAGTTCTTGCCTGCTTCTTTTTATAAACCATTGCATCAAGGTCCACAATAGTGTTTCATTTAAAAGAGTCCAATAAAGTGCTTATATACTCTTAATTATTAACTTACTCTTAATTATGACCTATAAACTTTTTATTTAACAAATTCTAGGATATCTGATTCTCCTTAAATTTTACTATAAAATACCATACAATTGTTTGGGGAATCTTACTTTAAAAACACTTTCCTGGGGCTGGACGGTGGCTCAGCAGTTGCAGCGCTTGCCTGGCATGCGCAAGGATATAGGTTTGAACCCCAGCACCACGTGCACAGAGAAATGGGCAATGAAAGCCACATGAAAAGCTAATTAAAATTGATTCTCTTTCTCTCTCTCTCTTTCACTGCCCCTCTCTCTCTCTTTAACAACAACAACAACAAAAAAATTTTACTAAATAACTTTATAATTCTAGCTTAATGTATCTGGACTATAGTTATGTGCTGGTAATATTTTGCCAACTTTGATAAATTACTTCTTTATTAAAAAACAACAATAATAATTTCTTCACTCTATTTTAAATTTGACATCAAATCTTTAGAGTTCTGAGCAAGTTTGACCAATGAGGAAATGATGGCTTTGTAGAGCATAGTAGCCTAACTGTATTAGAGAAAGGCCTTTTTCATATTGTAAGAAGACAAGCACTGAATCTTAACATCATGAATGTTTTTCTATTTAAATACATCTAAGTAGTTGTAGCTTACCTATAGCCATAGATGTAAAATTAGTTTCTGTCTAAAAGTAACCTTTAACTCCAACCTTATATAATATTTTAATTTCTTTCTTTTTGATGATTCTGACCGACTACTATAGTTTCATGCACGTGAGAACTTTAATGAACTTTCAAAGCAGCATGCTTTGTTTAATTATTGCTGCTGTCTCATAAGGGAAAATCTTCAGTTTTTTTCACATGCATTTCATTCTTGACAGTTCATAGTTATATACATATTACTCATTAAAAATCCTGAAAGTATATAATTTAATTTTTTCAGTCAGGTTATAAGGGAGGTAGATTTGCAAATTAATTTGATTTTATCTTTGTTTAATCTATCTACTGTTTGCATTTTTAGGTTACTTATATTAAATATAGTTAGTATTGTGTTTCATCAGGACTGCCAATCTTTTTTAATCCAATTCTTTTGAATAACTATGAGTAAAGAGTTCTCAAGCCTCAATTAATTAATTTTATGGTGAGGGCTTCTGAACAGTAATAAATTAGTTTGCTAGAAATGAAGTGACACTAAAGGATAGAGGTGTGGAAGAGTAAAAAAAAATATAGGAAAGAATGCTTCTCGTGATATTGGATTTAAGACAAATTTCTATGACCGCTATCATTCACTGCCACATGACAAGGAAATCTGTTTGAAATCAGCTCTTTCCAGCTGGTTCTTCAGTTCTCGTGAATGGTGTTTATTATTCTCACAGTTCTGATAAATAAAATATTAATGATAGATGAAAAAGAGATTCTCAATCACCTGAGGCTAGGGAAAGGAGAGAGAAAGACAAACTGGGGCTGGATTCAATGGATACTAAGTTATAGTTAGAGAAGAGGAATAAGTTCTGGTGTTCTATTGCCTGAGGGTGACTATAAATAAACATAATTTACTGTGTATTTCAGAAAAGCCAGAAGAAAAGATTTTGAATGATTTGACAACAAATAATTGGTAAATGAGATGATAAAGATGCTTGCTATCATTTGAACATAGCACAATTTATGTATGTATTGAAACATTTCATGGTAGCCCATAAATAAGTATATTTTTCGTGTGTTATTGTGTTAATTAAAAAGACAAAACTATGTTGATTTAATGTGTGATATTATACGTAGAAAACATTAATTGTTGAATTATTGTTTTAATTTTTTAAAAGAAGGAAAATTCTTAAAGTAATTTAGGAAAAATATAAATAAATATTATCCAAAATATTTATGTTCTTGCTATTTTAAAAATATAAATGATTGGGGTAAGTTCAGGATAAAAATATCACTATGAAGTATGATCATATAGAAGCTTTCTCAATATAAGAAATTCTTGTGTTATTTGAATAACTTTTTATCTTAAAAAACCGAAGACAATTTCATAATCCTATTTTTGTTTTAAAAAAATTCTGTTCTCCAAAAGTGTATAAGTTTCAAAAGATTTAAAATTCCAAGAATATACACTGATGTTAATTCTGAGTTTATTCATTTGTCCTATGCTGATTGCACCACCAGCTGTACTGGTGATGGTTCAGGGTTCTGCAATGTTAGCCTCATGGTGATCAAAAGGCAACCGCTAGTGGTCTGCACTTCTTTTTTCCCTTAACTATTAAATTCTCAGATATTGACCAGTGGAATAAGGTCATTGAGCAACTAGGAACACCTTGCCCGGAATTCATGAAGAAATTGCAACCCACAGTAAGAAACTATGTGGAGAATCGGCCCAAGTATGCAGGACTCACCTTCCCCAAGCTCTTTCCAGATTCCCTCTTCCCAGCGGACTCAGAGCACAATAAACTTAAAGGTAGGCCCTCCAGTGATAACTTGAGAACATCTGCAGGGGAAAAGGGCAAAAAAGCATGTGGTGTAAAGGCCTATCTTTAACTTCAAAAATTTCAAGTTAAGGAGAGCTGTTTAATTTTTTGTTTTGTTTTATTTTTAAGATGATTTTTATCAAGTGGAGTGGCTAGGGATTTTATAATTGGATATTCAAGGGAAGGATATGAATAAAGTGTGTGACCAAGATGTAGGTTACCTAATATATAGGATTTATTTGGAAACTTAAAATTGTTTTTCGAAATGTACCTCTTAGAGACCAATGTAATACACATCAAAACCATGGTTTCAACCCTCTCTTTTGCCTGGAAAATATTTTCAATGCGTGTTTTCGGTTGTAAAATCTTGGAAGTGCAGGTATTTGAGTTTCTTTTATTTGTATTTTAAGTTTCTTTTATTCATATTTTGTATTTTATTTGTATGTGTAGTGCTTAACTACCATTTTTTTCATTTCACCTACACATTTTAATTCAGTATAAACAGTTATTAACAAGTGAGTCTTTTCTACGATGATGTCTGTAGTTATTATTTGAGTAACATCTCGATAGTTTCTCCTAAAATATTGAGGTAATATTGCCTTAGATTCATTTGGAAACTAAGAATAAATTTGGCAACGCATTAAGTGTAAAATAAATAATATTTATTTCCTATTATAATTTAGAACACTCATGAGAATCTGGTTTTGAAGAAAACCTGATAGCCACACCTCCACCCCAAGTTCAAATTCTCCCTCTGTATCTTAAAATCTGTATGACCCTGGGAAGTTGCCTAGTCCTTACCTCTTTTGACACATGAAGGCAGAAATTTGTTGGGAGGATGGACTTAATATTTTGTCAAGTACTTAAAATAGTGCCTGCAGGGCTCACAACAAATATTAAATGCTGTTAAATATAATGAAATTCTATTTTAAAATGCTTATGTATGATCAAAAAGGAAAAGCTTAGGATGCATGCTTTTGAAATTTAACCCTAGGTGGATGATTCGTTATCTATAGACATAACTAACAAAATTTGAACAGCTATGCTAGACTTACATGAGGTAAGCTAAAACATAGTGCTATTATTTTCTAGAATTTTTCATTCTAGCTTTCAAATTTTCACTTTTAAATATTTCATATTGTTTCTGTGTTCTTGATACTTAATGCTGGACAGTTGGATTTTTCTTCCTGTAACTATCTCTATGGACTTTATGTATGGTGTGGAATAAATTATTATCAACTCCATCATTTTTAATATTAATTTTACTTTATGCAGATTGGGAAAGAGCTAACACTACAAGTAGAGATATTTTAGCATTTATGCCTTCAAGACGCTAACTGAGATTTAAATAACAGTAATCCCTTCTAATGAAGGCACTCATATGTTTATAATAAGTAGAGACAGCAAAGCCCTCATTAAAGTACTAAATGATAATGACAGCACTTGTAGAAGAATCAAGTAAAATATTATGCTCCATAATGTAATCCCAACTTTCTTGAGTTTAC
The DNA here is from genome assembly GCA_004027875.1 of Aplodontia rufa. Classification (NCBI taxonomy): domain Eukaryota; kingdom Metazoa; phylum Chordata; class Mammalia; order Rodentia; family Aplodontiidae; genus Aplodontia; species Aplodontia rufa. The sequence continues at coordinate 11,987 of PVKS010041604.1, forward strand.
TTTTTAATTGGAATTCTATAATTATATTCTTTGTAAGTGATAAACTAGTTTATATAGTTATGATTAATCTAATTTTTTTTTAAAGAGAGGACAGTGAGAGGGAAAGAGTGACAGAGAAAATCAATTTTTATTGAGTTTTTCACATGGCTTTCGTTGCTCTGACACTTAGTTGTGTACGTGGGTGCTGGGGTTTGAACCCCCATGTACTTGCGCATGCCAAGCAAGTGCCGAAAGGCTGAGCCACCACTCCAGCCCTGATTAATCTAATTTTAATGTAAAATTGGCACATTATGAAGAATCATATAAATAACCAAAAGAAACAAGGTATTCCAGTGTATTTGCAAAACAATATAACAGATTTTTTTTGCAAATGAAAGATAAAGCATTGAAATATTTCCCTCACTTTGTTTCAGATGTAAGATATTGACTATTATTTCTTAGTAAGATGACTTATACTAGTATAGTTCATGCCCCTATTCCAGCCCCTGCCTTAAGAGAAATCTGATGAGTTTGATGAGAATAAAAGGGAAACTGGGGGTAAAGTCAATTATAATTAAAATAAAATCTTTGAATTAATAAAACAATCAGCCCTATTAGGTCATTAAGAGACCACTGGTAATGAGAAAGATTAAATTTAAAATTAACATGTCTTTATATTTTTATTATTTTTGTAAGCTTTTATTTGAAAATAAGGCTAAAGATTTTCTGTGAATTTGCCCAGTTATCTTAATCTGAAAAATTGATAAAATCAAAATTGATATATGTCCATGTATTCATGACTTTTTCTTAAATAATTCCAGGAAAATGGTTAATAGAAATAAAATGTCCTAAATTGTGAATTAACTACTCATTTTTTATATTAGAACAAAATGTTAGAAGGTTTATTTATTAAAATGTGAAAACAAGAAAACACATAATAGGTAAAAATGTTGTACTCCATTTTAGCAGTAATTTTGTTAGAATTATGTGAAAATATTTGACCAACAAATAATATAATTATGTGAAAAAAATGAACAGCATAGAAAAAATATAAGCCAATAAACACAGAGGCTGCCTCTGGCTTATGGAGATAACTGATATTTCTTAATTTTCATGTTATATTATTTTTAATTTTGTATGATTCACCCAGTTGCCTTAATCAGAAAAATTGATAAAATAAAAATTGACTTTTTCTTAAATCAGTTGAGACTCTATTCCCTTTAATCCAAAGTTTTACCATATATTTGGAGCAAGCTGAATATTTTTACTGCTGAACTTTTCCATCAGCTAAATAGTAATATTGGTTAAGGATATTTATTTCTGTTAAAATTATATTTCATGTAAAATTTAATATACTTTTAGAGATCAAAAATCAATGAACCTTTTAATAGTGTCCTTAAACTAATATGCTTACTGATTATCACCAAATAATTTTACAACTACTATTACCCGTATTCATAATCCTGATAACATGTACATGGTATAGGTTTTCATTGCTGTCAGATAACAGCATTGGACCAGATTCAGCCACTAACTAGTTGATTTCATCAAATTGTGATTGTATTGATTTAAAATGCCTGATGAGTACAGAATGTTAAAATGAAATTCAGCAGTTGAATGACATCATGTCTATCACATCTGGTCTCCTGGTTATTTACATGTACATAAGAAATTCGGACAACACACTCTCTTCAATCAATTTGAATTCTATTTAAAATTTGATAATTTCATTGCATAATTGAGAACACAACACACACATTGCTTATTGTCAAACAGCCATTACTACATTTATCAAACATATGTTTGCGCATCCATGCTTGTTATCCCTTTATCCTACATTCACACAGATGACCCAAGTAAATTATTTTGCTTATACAAACCTTCTGGTAAACATAATTAAGATATCTGAATGAATAAATATATTCTTAAACCCAAAATAGCCCCAGATGATGTCTTAGGATTCAAAACTTACAGAAAGAGATGCGCATTTCCTTTTCCAGCACCTCTAAAAATTTACCAATGTTTAGAAAGAAGGTATTTGTTGGATTTTTGTTTTGTTTTCTTAGTTTCCTCTTTGACCAACAAATAAAAATCTTGCTGATTATTTTTCTCACTGATTGTTTCAGCCAGCCAAGCCAGGGACTTGTTGTCAAAGATGCTAGTGATTGACCCAGCCAAGAGGATATCGGTGGACGACGCCTTACAGCACCCTTACATCAACGTGTGGTACGACCCTGCCGAAGTGGAGGCGGTAAGGGAGAGGCACAATTTCCTTTCCTTTCCTTCCAGAAACGAGCCCTAGCTTATGGTGAACCCACCAACCGCTAGACCCCAGAAGGGTACACGAAGGACTTTCATAAAATTCGTAAGTCAAACAGCCCTCCTAAATGATATTTTCCTCAACTTATATTTTAAATGAAATTTTCAGGACTTCTTGTGAAAGGGAGTGATTTAATCCAAACTTTAGATGTACATGGCACATTAGCATCTGTGTTCATTCAATTGTTAACATGTCTGTCTCCTCCAATGTGTCTATCAGCCTCTTCCAATGCAAACTTCATGGTTGCACACACAATGGAGGAGAAGCTACTTTGCTTCCATTCCCTGACAAGACACCTGCCGTTAGTACCAGGTGATATTTAAGAATACTTCAATTAGAAAGCTTTTATCAGGCTAATTAATGGTGACTTTGTGAAATGGCATGAACTAGACAAGAAAAAGTGGATATTTCAATATGGACATTTGTTTTAGGTTGATTCTAGAGTGAATATCGTGGTATGATATATCTGCCTGTTTTAAGAATCTTCTCAGAATTGTAGCTTTTTATTTTCAAAACATTTGTGAGCCATTTAAAATCTTCTCTCCAATTTCTTTCTTTCGTCATTACCTATCTCATTTTCTCTGTGTTGAGTCACAGCTTAGCAGGGCAAAGGGTATTTGCTATTGTCAAAGTGTGTTTTATAGGTATTAAGATGAGAACGTCCTTTCTGCCCCTTCTTTAAATGTTGCTATCAATGCTATCTTCTCCCAAAAATGTCAGAATCTCCTCAGATTCTTAAAATATCTGTGTGAAAGTGTCTCATTTTTTTCTTAACATAATACCTTCACATGCATGTGTTTGAATGTGTTCTTTATCTTCAATTTGAAATAGTTTGCTTTTTACCCTTTCCCCCAAAATACCCCAGGATGTTCTTGCTTGAAGATATTTTTGCTTTGTTTTAGTTTTTTTTCCCCTCGGCTTCATCATGTACTTGCACATGTCAGAGGTACCAAATTGGAATTTACATAATTCTCATCCCTTCATTCTTTTTTTATTATTTATTTTTTTATTTGATGGAAACAGAGATACAATTAAGGGGGAGACATTATCAAACCATCAATAGTCAATGTATATATACTTAGTTATCCAGGGCTAATGGCAAATCATGGATGCCCAGCTTGGGTTTCCCCTGTTGCTGTCATTCTTCGATAGAGAAGCAGTGTCGCTCCCCCCTGGGTTCTGGAGTGGGGAGCGGGTGGAACGGCCTCGGGGGACCTTAGCCGTTCCCCGGGGGGCCAGCAGGACACTGGGAACCGGGCGCCAGCAGGCAGGGCTGGGGACTGGGGAAGAGGAGTCGCTCCCCACAGCGTTCCTGTGCGAGGAGCGGGCAGAATGACCTAGTGAGCCATCCTCCGAGGGGCTGAGTTAGGAAGGGGATGGGGCGAGGAGTCGCTCCCCGCTGCACTCCAGAGCGAGGAACGGGCAGAATGACCCAGCAAGCCTGAGCCATCCTCCGAGGGGCCAAGTTAGGGCAGGGATGGGGAAAGGAGTCGCTCCCCACTGCACTCCAGAGCGAGGAACGGGCAGAATGACCCAGCAAGCCTGGACCATCCTCCGAGGGGCTGAGTTAGGAATGGTTGGGGAGCCGGGAACAAGGGGGTGAACGCCGGTGGCTGGAACACGAGACCTGCATCTTCTA
>PVKS010041605.1:0-15923 GCA_004027875.1 Aplodontia rufa
CGTTCACCTTTTCACTTAAAAGAAATATTTGCAGATTCTGTTTAGCATATATGAATGGCCAGCACTGCTACTTCTGTGCTTTGTGAATATTATTAAGTAAAATGAAGATTATTTGAATATAGGCACTGCAATACCTCAAATGTCAACCTGATAAACTAAACAGCTACAAAGTGACTAATGGTGGGTAGAATTCATAGTGTGGGTATGCTAAATAAAGGGATAATTCACATTCTGGGTGGAATGAGACAAGACTTCACACTAGACTGGTATACAGTTTAAGGCCTATAAATTATTTATAAGTTTTATGTATATATGTTAGTAATATATGTTAAATTTGGTTTACTATATATTCATATGCATGTGCACATATACTATTAAGGTGGGACTTTAAAGAAATGATTAGATCATGAAGACTCTAACCTTTACAGTGAATTAGTTCATTTGATGAATTAATAATCTAAATGGACAAATAATGAAAGGTGTTTGAAACTGGAAGAGATAGGGACTAGATGAAGGGAATAAGTCCTTGGTGGAGTGATGCTGGGGTCTATATCTTGTCCGTTGCCCCTTTCTCTCTCTTTCCCCCTTGCTTTCTCTCTGCTTCCTGGCTGTCAGGAGCCAAGAATCTTTCCTCTACCGTACTCTTCCACCATGATATTCAGCTTCAACTCAGGCCAAAAGCAATGGAGCCAGTGACTATGGACTGAAACCCAAAATAAACTTTTCCTTCTTATAGCTGTTTTCTCAGGTATTTTGTCCCAATGACAAAAAGTTGTCCAACACAGCAATAAAAACCATAAATCAACATGAAAAGGTTTGTGATATAATATATAAATGAAAACACTAAATATTTTAATCAATAATTAAAATTATGAAAAACATGCATATAGAAATAAACCAGCAGAGCCAGAATCTACTCTGGCTCTGACACTCCTCTGATATTCACTTTACCCTGATGGCAGCATCTTTCTAATAGTAATTATGATAAACCCATTTCCCATTAGTATTGTGAGGATAAATAAAAATAGTATATGTTAGTATTTTTCAAGCCTCTTAGGTCCCTTTTAATAACAAATATTCTGAAATATTCCATTCCTTTATCTTGAAACTCATAGCCCACAAATTGTAACCCAGTATCTAAGCTCCCCTTCTTCCTGTTCGCAACAGAACTTTCCCACAAGCAGTCCCCACTGGAAGCTGCATTCTCCAGCTTCCCCTTGCCATTGGATGTGGCCATGTATTACTAAAGTTTGGTTAATGGGAAGTGAATAAAGTGACAATTGCTGCATCAAGTACATGTTTTCTTCCTCAGCTAAATGTTTTTACATCTTTTTTCAGTTTACTTTTTTTCCAAGAGTAAGACTGTGAATGTGACAGTGTATTCAACTTTGACCATTTAAAACCACACCCTAAGAAACTTACCAGTCTAGATGGTTTTATAGTACAGGGTCTCCTCCTAACATGGACTAATATTCCATCTTTGGTCAGATATACAATGAAAAAATAAGTTTCTATCTTGCATAACTCACATAATTTGGAGCTTCCTTATTAGAGAATTATAGTCTGTACCCTAATTAATATATCTGACTACACAAACAATTTTTTAAAATTGTAACCAAGAAATAAATAAAACAATATTTATAATGAAATATATTTCCTCATGTATATGCTTTGGAAAAACTACATCTGAAGACATAGAAATAAGAGAATTGTTAGATAAGTTTGGATGTAAGTGAAATAAGATTAACAAAGCCATTCTGTACAAGATCTACAGAAAAATGTACTAATAGAAGTAGTAATAGATATAAGAATAGAACTACTATGAGGTAACAGTAGATTAAAATTTGCATATTACAGAGGAGAAAAGGAGGTAGTATTAATGAAATAGAGATAGCTTCCAAAATAAATTGCAGATTATCCAAGTATAAATAATAGGAAGTATGATATTCTCCCAAATGAACTGATTCCCTATGGGGAAAATAATTTTCTGTGCTAGGACATGGAATGACCTAGTAATAAAATATTACAGAAAATAAAACTTTTCTGAAATTCTATAACATCTCAGGGCATACATTATCTCTAGTAATTGAAAGAACTTGACCATAGCTTTCAATGGATAGGGAATAATATCTTAATGATAAATTGGAACAAGAAGATATAACAGATCTTTGAGGACAATGTCAAAGTAAGATTGAAAAACAACAGGTTATCCAAAAATAGTCTCAGTGTGTAATTTTTATAACACTGACTTCTTCTCATTATGCTAAAGTACTTAGAAGAGTTATAAAGCCTAGTAATATTATGAAATATTTCCATAATTTTTTTTCAGATTCAACCAGGTCAACACATTTTATTCATCTCTATAAACTCAGCATTATTTGGTTTTCAGACTATTAAAAGGCATCTTGGCATTTGTAAATGCTTTCCATGGTTTCTCAGTAACTACACTCCTGCTAAATAAAGTTGGGCACAGTGGTGCATACCTGTAATCCCAGTGACTCAGGAGGCTGAGGCAAAAGGATCATAAGTTCGAAGCCAGCCTCAGCAGTTTAGCAAAGCCCTAAGCAACTTTGTGAGTCCCTGCCTCAAAACAAAATATAAAATGGGCTGAGAATCTGGCTTAGGGGTTAAGAGCCCCTAGGTTCATTGCCCAGCACCAAAAAGAAAGAAAGAAGGAAAGAAAGAAAGAAAGAAAGAAAGAAAGCTAAAATGTATAGTCAGAAATATCATATGTTGAGTAGAAATTAATCATTCAATAAGTTCAAGAACAATCAGTCTAGTCTATATCAGCTTTCTAAAATAATTCCTTGAATTTTGGCCTAACATATCATGTTTCAGTATTTTTTATATTAAATCACTATATAATTTTATAGTTGGTTGAATATAGCAGAACATTCAAAAGTCATTCCAAATGTTGGATAGTTGTTACACAGTTCTCTTCTATTGCACTTTAGTTTATCTAGTGTCTCTAGCCCTTGCCCAATAAAATTCCTTGTATTTCCCCAAATTATAATAACCCAAAGCACTGCCACAATTCCTAAAATGTTTTATATACGGTATCTCTTAAACTAACTGAGTAAAGAACCAGTTTTTCACCTTGTCTGTCTGCGATCTACACTTTCATAAAATAAAAATTTATTTTATAAAATAAAAGTGAGTTTCTAGGGGTAAAATGAAATAAGAAATAAAGACATAAAAATATAAGCTCTATTTTGTTATTATTAGATTTGATAGACAAAAATTAACCTGTCAACTTACCATATAAATCTCTAAATGATTACTCTCACATTCTGTACTTATTGCAGATCATACTTTGGCACTTTCCTGGGAATAGTACTGCCCTTGCTCAGAACAATTGATAAAAATAAAGCCATGTATTAAAAATATTAGTTGTTATTATCACTGTATTTTTTAATTCTAAATATCCTTTAGCAGAGATTGAAATAAACAATTGCATCCATGGTAACACCACTGCACTACCTCACATATTTCTGCCAAATCTCGATATATATATATATACACAAATCCTATTCCCTTGCATTTATATACGGGGCAACTGTGTCTTCTGTGAGAATGAATTATTTCCTGTAAAGGAGTATCAACATCACTTAGCCAGTGAAAAGCCAAAATACAAAAGAATAATTTTTAAAAATCTGATTTTTAAAAGGATTAATATAAAATATACATATTATAGCATCAAAACAATACTCATCCCAAGGCCCAACCATCTATTAATTCATGTCTAACAACCTTTTTTCTGTTCCTTCAGGTTACATGTGATCTTCCCGGGGTGTGTCCTGCCTTAACGCCACCACTCAACATAGCGTCCAGCATAATTGGTTTTCCTGTGACTCTAATATGTGTTCAGTGGAATTAGTACGAGGCATCAACTCTTTCTCAGTGGTGTTCTGTTAAGGGCACTGTCACTTCAGGAGAATGTCAAGGTATATACAATCCCAATCATATTTTTTAAAGTACCTGGAATTAAACATTTCTTTAATATTTAAAATAATGTGTTAAATTTTTAAAAATTCTTCCAAAATTCAGGGTTTGAGCAGTGGCGGGGCGACTGTGGTGCTTGCCTGGCATGCACAAGTATGTGAGTTCAAACGCCAGTACCACATACACAACAAAGTGTCGGAGGAATGAAAGTCACATGAAAAACGAAATAAAAATTGCTTGTCTCTTTCTCTATCACTGTCCCTTTTTAACAACAACAAAAAAAAATTCTTCCAAAATTCTATCAACTTGTTAAATTTTCATTAAAAAAAAGTTTCATGTTCAGAAAATTTGTTCCAATGTCTAATATTCTTCTCCCTTAATGCATATTAAGCTATGAACTTTAATTATTTAATTTTTCCATAAAATTGTTTGCATAACTTAAAGTAATATGATATACAAGAAAAAATATTTTAGGGGATAAGATGGCCAGCTGCAGGATGGCTGCTTCACATTTGTCTCTGACCAGAGGAAAAAACTCTAGGACTGTTCCATTGCTGCAAAGTGCATTTTGGGGGAAATCATAACTGGAACACAGTGCTACTTAAGGGAGATTTTTGGAAGATCATAGATTTGGGTGCAGCAAGTGGAAAAGAGGGATTATATCCATCCCAACTCCAGGACCCTGCACCAAGACCACCATTGCCCCGATCAACAATGGAGTGGGGGAGGAGCTGAATCATAACAGTCAATACAATCTGCTGCAGAGAAGCCAAGTTCTATAAGGAACAGTGCATTGGGCAAAAACTACTGCACCTGCACTGCACAAGGGGAGAACAGTGTCTCTCAGCTGTCTGTGAAAGGGAGAATCAGGAGTCTTTTAGAACAGACACCAGCGGCAGTGAGTCAGCAGTTCAGAACAGGCTACTCTGCAATTGTGCCAGGAGCCACCCACAGTTCAGAGGCTGAACCAAGAACAGGAGGCATGGGACAGGCCCAGTCCTCACTTAGCTCAGGAGGCTTCAGGTTTGTGGAGTACAAGGGAGCCTCGATCAGCCCTGCACACCTCTACCCCCCAGTGGGAAGGCTCACATGATAGGTTAAGGTAGGGCAGGAGCAATAAGAAACATCAGTCTGAACTCAAAAAGCCTGGAGGGACCAGGAGTGCAAACAGCAGAGGGAGCACTGAAAGCATCTCAACCCCCTATGCATAAAAGCCATAAGACTCCAGAGTTTCAGACTCTCAGGGAGGCTGGCAAAGACCAGTCCCCAAGGCATTCCTAAATCTCATCTCTTCACTGAAATCTCTAACCTTAAAGCCCAGAAGTCTGAAGACATTCAATCCTCTACTTGAGATCACATAATTCCAGACTGAGAGACCCTGTTAATAAAACTCAGGAGGACAGTTAACACCTGCTCCCAATGTGTAACATAGAGACAACCTCAGTGATCATAATTCCAAGTTTTCATTAAGAATTTTTTAAAATTATTTTTTTCTTTCTTTCTGGTTTTTAATGGCCAACTGGAGAAGTTTTCATGAACATATAAAAATACTAGCAATTTGTGTGTATGTGTGTGTATGTGTGTTTGTTTTTGGTTTTTTAGTTTGTTTTGTTTTGTCTTTGTCAAGGTTTTTTCAGTTGTCTTTTCCTATCTTTTTTATTCTATTCTTGTTTCTCCTCTTCTTTTTCCCATTTGCTCTTTCTGTCTATTCTCCCTTCATCCCTGACCATTTACTTCAATATAAATGTCTATCCTTGTCCTGCCTGCTAGGAGGTGGGATTTCATTCAGTTCATTTATCGTTTGAATTGTACCATGTCCCACCAGCAAAATATTCCTGTGCTCTTCTACCCTTGCTTGTTATCACCCAAATCCTATTAATATCTCTTTCACCTTTCCTCTATTTTGCTACCTCTTAATCTCTTCTTTCATTTTTTTCTTTTCTTTTTCCTCCAGCAAATCCTCCACCTCTTCTATTTTCTCTCTATTCAAACTCAGATAATACAACCTCCTCTAACTTTCTCTTACTTTCCATTCTCTCTGAGGCTTCCAATTAGTTTATACCATTTGACCCCCCCCCATTGTTAATGCTGTGTAACCATTTATTGCCATGAATGCCAAACTGATTAACTATTGTATGCTTTGAAGCCTGACATAGCTGATAGTTAAATACTATTGTCACCAAAAGTAATGACTAACACTAAAATTTGTTTTATAGATGCAATTTAACATTGTGATATAGTTGGTCCTAAATAACCAATTTAACACCATTTATTACATGTATTGGTCATTCATATTGATGATCTCCTATTAGCTTATGAGGAGCTGAAAATCTCAACAGATCACAGGTTACGGATTTGACTTCTGAACTCAACTTTCCCAACATCACCCCAATCCAAGTAAGGGAAGGGATAAAACTCCCAATCCAACAGGAAAGACCCAAAGAGAAACAACCAGATAGGATCTCAGGCTAAGAATCCACTTCAACTTAAGGAGTGGGAAGAAACCTGAGCAGACACTTACCCCACACCCATGCATGCCCAGGACTCTGGTCCCACTGCAAAAGGTGCGCTAGACATCTTCAAGGACCTCACAACTAGATACCGTCCTGTGGTCATGCACAACAAATGGTCCAAATATACTGGGCCCATCCCACCACCAAGGATCCCAGATCCCAGCATAGCACATAGGTTGATCCAATCTGACCACCCCACACCCTTGTACCCAGTGGCACACTCCTACCACTTAGCTTCAACAATGCAGCAGGCTGCCCAGCAACCCTACCAGGTACAAAGTCTGAGTCCTGGAATCTAGATCCAAAAAAATGCAACAAAATAAGGCTCCAGGCAGAAATAGCTTTGTGAAAGAAAGTGGTTATCAGAGAGGTGGTATCTGACCTAATCCTTGACACATGAGGAAGAAGTATCCCCAGGCTTGTCTTCCTTCCACACGGGACACTCAATTCAAAGATCCAGAAAAAGCTTTTCAAAGATGAAGAAACAAACTAGTAGAGGTTCACCTCAAACCTACAACTCCCCTAGCAAGGAGCCACGCCCAGGGAGCAGAAGATAAAAAATATTCCAACAGATAACTGCTTGAGCTTATAAACAGATATAGCAAAGTTGCAGGCTGCAAGGTTAATACCCATAAATCAATAGCTTTCGTACACACTAACAATAATAGGATAGAAGAAGAAATCAGGAAATTGGTCCTATTTACAATATTCTCAAAAAGAATAAAATACTTGGGAATTAATGTAACAAGGGAAGTTACAGTCCTTTACAACGAAAATTATCAGACACTAAAGAATGAAATCTAAGATGACCTGAGAAGATGGAAAGATGTTCCATATTCTCAGTTAAGCAGAATTGATATAATTAAAATGGCCATTCTGCCAAAAGCGCTCTAGAGATTCAATGCAATCCCCATCAAGATACCAATGTCATTCTTTGCAGATATAGAAAAAGCAATTCTCAAATTCATTTGGAACAATGAAAAACCCAGAATAGCCAAAATATTACTAAGCTTCTAAAAAAGACCAAACAGGTAGTTTCACAATTCCAGATCTAAAACTCTGCTATAAAGCTGTAGTAACAAAAACATCATGGTACTGGTATCAAAATAGGAATGAAGACCAACAGAATAGAAGACTCTGAAACAAACCCACAAATCTTCAAACATCTGATCTTTGACAAAGGGGGTCAAAATATAATGTAAAGGAATGACAGCCTATTCAACAAATGGTGCTGGACAAACTGGACAGCCACTTGCAGAAAGTTTAAATTAGATCCTTATCTCTTACCTTGCATAAAAATCAAATCAAAATGGATCAAGGAACTAGGAATTAAACCAGATGCCATAAAATTGCTAGAAGAAAAGTTAGCACCAAAACTCCAGCATTTGGGAGGAGGCAAAGGCTCTCTCAACAAGACTCCTAAAGTGAAAGAATTAAAGTCAATAACCAATGAGTGACGGGTTGGAGATTTAGCTCAGTGGCAGAGCCAGAGCGCTTGCCTAGCATGCGCAAGGCCTGAGTTCAGTCCTCAGCCCTAAAAACAAAACAAAGCAAAACAAACAAACAAAAACAATGAGTGGGATGCCCTTAAGCAAAAAGCTTTTGCACAGCTAAGGAAATGATCAACATTGTCAAAAGACTTCCTACAGAATGGGAGAAAATCATGGTCTGTGATTTTTCTGAAAGGATACTAATATCCAGAATTTACAAAGTACTCAAAAAACTTAATATCAAAAACACAAACAACCCAATCAATAAATGGGCCAGAGAGCTAAATAGAAGCTTCTCAATGGAGAAAATTGAACAAATCAATGAATACATGAGAAATTGTTCTAAATCATTAGTAATCAGAGAAATGCAAATCAAACTACATTAAGATTTCACCTCACTCCAGTCAGATTGGCAAAAATGAAGAATATAAACAATAACAGATGCTGGAGTAGTTGTGGGGAGATAGGAACACTAATACACTGTTGGTGGAACTGCAGACTGGTACAGCCCCTCTGGAAAGCAGTGTGGAGAATTGTTAAAAAATTAGGGATGAGTCCACCATATGACCTTGCTATTCCACTCCTGGGTATCTTTCCAGGGGACTTAGAATTAGCACATTACAGTGACACAGCAATATCGATGTTCACAGCAGCACAATTTACTATTGCTAGGCTATGGAAACAACCCCGATGTCCCTCACTGGAAGAATGGATCCAAAAACTGTGGTACATTTATACCATGGAATATTACACAGCAATTAGAAACAATGATATTGCAGCCTTCGGGTAAATGGATGGCTATGGAAGATATCATGATGAATAAAATCAGCTTAACCCAGAGATCTAAGGGTCGATTGTCTCCATTCATCTGTGGAGGTGGGGACTAGTTCCTGGACAATGAGAAAGTTGGTCTAGTAGCATGAGTTAAATCCAGATAAGATGTAATGCTTTACAATCTAATACTTTTTTTAGAGTTATAGAGGGAAGGGGAAGGGAGGGATATGGGAGGGTAATTGGAGGGGGCACTCCTGGGGATAAATGCAATATCCAGAATATATACACATTTTATATTATTTTGTTAAAATCTTGTAAGATTGTTCAAAAATAAAAATTTAAAAAAATAAATATAAAAAAAAATTAGGGATAGACCCACCATATGATCCAGCAATCCTTCTTCCAAGTATTTTTCCAGAGGAGTTAAAAATCAGCACATTACAGCAACTCAGCAAAATCTATGTTCATAGCAGCTCAATTTACGATAGCTAAATTATGTAACCAACCCAGATGCCCCTCACTGGATGAATGGATCTAAAAACTGTGGTATGTATGTATTATGTATTTATACACACACACACACACACACACACACACACACACCATGGAGTTCTATTCAGCAATTAAAAATAATGAAATTGCAGCCTTTGAAGGTAAATAGATGGTGATGGAAGAAATCATCCTGAGCAAAGTTAGCCAAGTCCAGAGAGTGAAGCCTCAAATGTTTTCACTCATTCTGGAGGCTTAAGCTAAACTCAGGTCTATGTGAAAGGTAGTATTAGACCCAACAAAGGCATAACAACACATAATCTAGGGGAATCAAAGATATGTATTAGGGAGGAGAAGGGAGGGGGAAAGTGGGGGAGAGAAGAGGGTGGGAGAATGGGGAGGGATCTAGGGGGTTAGGAGGTAATTCTGATTTAAGAATATATGCATATCACATTGTTACTTTATATGCATTTTTGATTGTACAACAACTAAATTTCTTAATAAAAAAGAAAAATATTTTAGCATATGGTAGTATGTATATGACATAATTTAAATAAAAGCAATTATTTATTTGTTCATTTATAAGTTTCTACTCTTCTAATTTCTAGCTCTATAATACTAATATAAGCAACCATAAATATTAATTTTATAGTGTCAGTCTAAGAAAGCAAATAAATACTCAACATTTATTAGAAAAAATGGATTATACTTCATTTTTGTTTTTAAATAATTAATATTCTTTTTTAAATAGTGTTAATCATATAGAATTGGAAATTTCTTTATTTTATAATAATAAAACATGGACTTACCCTTTTCTTGGCCACCACAGCAACTTTAGCATCTGCTTTGGATTTATCTGCAAGATAATAAAAAGTGGCTGCTTCAAAAAAGTGTCTATGCTCCTGTTACAACAGAGGTACACAGAATTTTCTACTTTCTCACAATAACAACAACACTTTGTTTTCAGCTGTCCTTTAACATAAAATGCTAATAAATTTGGCTCCCCCAAACTAAGTAACTCACAAATAATATCGGGTATTCATATACTTATTTGAAAACCTCCTCTCAAATTATATTAGTTGAACTTCATGGTAGCACCAAGCATTGTTGATTTCTAAGTTCTGGTCTGCCTATGTGCTATAGAGTATATAGGACCTAGAATTAAATCCCATCTATTCTACTTGTACATGCTAGACATGGGATAAGAACTGCATATAAACAATATCTTATTTAATCCACATGAAAACTTTGAAAGTTATGTAGTCATTCTCACTTTATAGCTTAGGAAATTGATCAATTTTATGTTAAGCTACATTAAATAGCCTGCATGAGCAACTGGAGAAGACCCATTTAATTACAAACCTCTAACACTTCCAGGATGTCTGCTGCCTCCATTTGGGACCACTAAGTTGCCAACAGTGCCTCACATAAGAGTCAATAAGAATGAGGACTATCATACTACCATTCCTAAATCCAGAATAATTAGTAACCAAATACATAATGGAAAATTATTCTAGGACATTATTTTAGTAAGTATATTATATATGTCTTCATATTTCGGTAAAAATTATTCACATAAAATAAAAATCCGGGGAAGCTTTTATCATATTCATAGTTACAACTGTCACATATAAACCATCCTCCTACATATTAACTGAGTGCTGGAGATGATCTTTCCTCCTGAAATGCCCTTTCTCCCCACTGATGAAAATATAAGACCATCCACCATTACAGATGATTCCTCCAACTAGTAGAAATCTCCACCTTTTTGGCAAATTCATATTCATTTTAGGTAGTAGAAATTTCTTCCTCACAATATGGTTACTTTTGCATGTATCTAAGCATTCTGCAAGACTAGACTATTCCTCAAAGGCAAAATTTTATATGTAGAGGGTGTTTAATATAACTTATAGAAAGTTAACATGTATTTTATCCAAAATTTTACATGAATGTGAAATACAAAATTTACCAGAATAAATCAATGGAAATTATTATTATAAACCAAGCATTTCCTTAGTATAAGCTACTATACTAGATAATATAAAATATAAAACAACATGTATTCTCAGATGGTTAGTTTCTTTATTATCATTAATGAGGGGTAATAACTATTACTTAATTGGTATATTGAAAGATTTAAACAAGATAAAATCATGTGAAACAATGTCTGAAAAATAGTGGACATTTCCACTTTGAGTAACACATTATGGATACGCAGACATATGTGTATGGGGGTGGATTTTAACCTCTACAATAGTGGGAAAAATAGTATAATGATGCTATACTTCACTATTGTATAATCTTTTTTAGGTTATTCCACTATCCTTTCATTTAAATAATTATTTCAGTTTTTAACTTGAAATAATTAATGAGTAATAATAAAATAGAAAAATGTTTCAAGAAACAAGAAAAAATAAAACAATCAAAATCCCACAATATATTTTACATTTATAAAAGGACCAATAGAACCAGGGGTAGTGGTACATATCTGTAATCCCAGTGATTTGGGATTACAGATCCCAATGTCAAGGTCAGCTTCAGCAACTTTGTGAGATCGTATATGAAAGAAATAAAGACTATGGATTTAGCACATTGATAAAGCACCCCTGGATTCAATCCCCAGTATCAAAAAAAAAAAAAAAGCCCAAAACAAAACACTGGAACAGAATAGAAGATACTGAGACAAACCCTCAAATCTTTAACCATTTCATATTTTGATATTTGATAAAGGGGGCAAAAGCATAGTGTGGAAGGACAGCCTGTTCAGAAATGGTGCTGGACAAACTGGACAGCCATATGCAGACAACTGAAATTGGATCCTTACTTCTCACCCTGCACAAGAATCAAATTAAAAAGGTTCAAAGATCTGGAAAATAAACCAGCAACTATACAATTGCTTGAAGAAAAAATAGGATCAACACTCCACAGCAAAGGTGTCAGCACCGCCTTCCTTAACCAAGACTCGCATAGTGTGAGGATTAAAGAAAAGAATAAATGAGTGGGATGCCATTAAATTAAAAAGCTTCTGTACAGCTAAAGAATTAGTCAAGAGTGTCAAGAGAGAACGTACAGAATGGGAGAAAATCTTTGTCTGCTACACCTCCAACAGAGGGCTAATACCCAGAATATACAAAGAAATAAAAAAATCAAACACAAAACCCACAAATAATCTCATCAATAAATGGCTAGGGAGCTAAATAGAAATTTCTCAACAGAAGTAGTACAAAAAGCCCATAAATATATGAGGAAATGTTCTACATCACTAGCAATCAGAGAAATGCAAATCAAAACTTCACTGAGATTCCACCTCACTCCTGTCAAGAGTGGCAAAAATGAAGACTACAAACAGTAACAGATGCTGGAGGGGTTTCAGAAAGAAAGGAACACTATCACACTGTTGGTGGGACTGCAAGCTTGTACAGTCATCTGGAAAGCAGTGTGGAGACTCCTCAAAAAACTAGGCCTGTAATGACCTTATGACCCAGCTATCCCACTCCTGGGTATTTTCCCAAAAGAGCTAGAATCTGCATACAACAGAGACATAGCTTTGTCAATGTTTATAGCTGCTCAATTTACTATAGCTAAACTATGGAACCTACCCGATGCCCCTCATTGGATGAGTTATTTCAAAAACTGGTTTACATATATACAATGGGGTTCTACTCTTCTATTAGAGAAAACGATATCATGGCATTTGTAGCCAATTAGATGGAAAAAATTATGCTGAGTGAAATATCCCAAACTCAGATTCAAGGGCCAAATGTTTTCTCTTATATGTGGAAGCTATAATACAATTGGAAACAGACTGAAAGTTGGCTAAGCTAATAATAACCTCAACATGAGTGAATTTGTACACAAACAGGGGGAACCTTGCCTATGACATTGGGGGATAACGAGAGGGGGGCAGGAATAAGAGGGATATCAAGGCAGCTGGAGGGAGGGGTAGGTTCAACTCAGTGGGGAACCATTGAGTTCCATGAGAAGCCCAACTAACATGGGCGTAAAGTAGGGGAAACATGGGATCAGGAGGAACACAAAGAGGGGAAATCATGAATTAGCATCAGCCTTGGCTTGCTCTGGCATTATGCATGTGATGATGACTATGTGGCAACGATTCCCACCTATATGAATGACTATGTTGAACAAATAGAAAAAAAAAGCCCAAAACAAAACATTGTGGGTTTTATTATAATTAAAAGATAGAAAAAAATATTGTGTTTTGAAAAAGTGATTTTTTTTCTGTTGTTTGAACACCTCTAGTAAGAATTAAAAGTAATTGTAAAAAATATCAATCATTACAATTAAACTGGAAACTAAAAGACTAAACTGGGATTCAGTAATCTCTGATAACATACAGAAAGTTAATGAAAAAATATAATAGATATTTGCTATATTTATTCCCAAAACAGTCATTTTTAGGTAAAGTTTTCAATACAAAGATGAATTGAGAAGTGAAATATCCAGAATATTATTCAAGGAACTTCTATGTTCAAAAGTTTTGTATAAGCATCTGTCAATTACAGGAGAATGTCTTGGGGAGCATTAACCATAGTGATTTTTAAATATCAAAGGAATATTCTGATATAATACTTAAAACAATATGATCACTAGTGATTTCTCTAATAACTGTATGTTTATGTTCAACTTCAACAGTATTAACCATTTCTAAGAGCTGAATTTTCCCTAGTGTGAATTCCCTTTTTTCAGAAATATTTGTATGTAGGGACCCTCACCATAAAGAGTAAAAGACAATTAACAGAGAATGTAGATTTGGATAATTGAAAGAGTCTTCACTCCTCTTCTGAGCTGTATCCAGTGGAGAGTTTGGAACACTTTTGTAAGTTTTTCCTCCAGGAGATCCACCAAAGACTGGAGAAAATGATTTGAAAAAACAATGGCAAAAATTCTCCTAAATTAATATCAGGTGCCAAACTACTGGGTCGTAAAGCTCAGAGAATACCAAGCAAGATAAATGCCAAAAATTCTACCCTTAGTCTTATCATATTAAAATATAGGAAATAAAAGATAAGTACAAATTCTTGAGAATCCAGAGAGGAAAAACTTCCTTACCCATAGAGAAGCAAAGATGAGAATTATAACTAACTTTTCCTCAAAAACCATATAAGCAACAAGAGAGAAAAATAAGTGTTGACCAGAAAAAAAAAAAAACCAACCTAAACTTCTCTACCTATTTAAAAACTTCTTTTAAAGTGAAGAAGCAATAAATACTACTGTGAACAAAGAAAAATTGGAGAAATTTATTTCTAGTAGACCTGGCTTATGAGAAATATTAATAGAACTCAGATCTATGTTTTAAAAAACCATCAGAGAGTAAATAATGGAGGTAAAATAAAAGCTTTTATTCTTATTCTTAATTGATCTACTAGATAACAATTAATTCAAATATTAAATTTGAATATGTTTACTCCTGGATATATTGTGTGTGTATGTGTAAATACACACATGCTTACATATGCTTATATATAAATGAAATGAATGACAGCAATGATTCAAGGGACAGGAGGGAGGAATTAGGAATATTTTGTTATTACAAGGTGCTTTCAGTACAATGAAGGAGTACACTTATATGTAAGTGGACTTGCATAAGTTGTAAATGCACACAGCAAATTCTTTTTTTATTAGAAGTATAAAGAGATACAATTGAGGGGGAAACATTATCAAAACAATAGCAATCAATGTATATAAACTTTGTTATCCAGGGGTAATGCCAAAACATGGATGACCACCTTGGGTTTTACCTGTTGTAGTTTCCCCCAGAAGAACTCATGCGTTAAATGGGTAGCTAGTGGAGGAGTGACATCGGCTTCTGGAATGGTTCCCCCATCTTCCCAATCTCCAGACTCCTATGAGTTCTTCATATATCCTCCCCGCTCCCCATCCCCTTCCCTATACCTCCAAGCATCCTAGATAGCCATCCCCCTATTACTCTAAAAGTCATTCAATTTGAAGTTTTGTTAGGTTAGCCGTCTGCCCTACTGCTTCCCCATAAATTCTAGCATCAACAGATGAGAGAAACCATTTGGCCCTTGAGTCTCTGAGATTGGGAGACTTCACTAAGCATAATTCTATCCATCTCCATCCATTTGGTTTCAAAATCCATTAATATCGTCATGTCTAATGGCCGAGTAGTATTCCATAGTATATACGTACCAAAGCTTTTGTATCCACTCGTCGAGTGAGGGGCATTTGGGTTGGTTCCATAGTCTAGCTATAGTAAATTGAGGTGCTATAAACATTGAGGAAGCCACATCGCTATAATATGTTGATTCTAACTCTTTTCGGAAAATTCCCAGGAGTGGGATAGCTGGGTTGTAAGGTGGTTCCATCCTTAACTTTTTGAGGATTCTCCATACAGCTTTCCATAGTGGCTGAACCAGTTTGCAGCCCCACCAGCAGTGTAGCAGTGTTCCTCTTTTCCCACAGCCCCTCCAGCATCTGTTGTTGTTTGTATTCTTCATTTTTGCCACTCTAACAGGAGTGAGGTGGTATCTCATTGAAGTTCTGATTTGCATTTCCCTTATAACTAATGATGTAGAGCATTTTCTCATATATTTGTGGGCTTTCTGGACTTCCACTGGAGAGAAGTTCCTTTTGAGTTCTTTAGCCCATTTATCGATTGGATTATTTGGGAGTTTGGACTTTAGTTTCTTTAGTTCCCTGTAAATTCTGGATATTAGCCCTCTGTCCGAGGTGT
>PVKS010041606.1:0-15919 GCA_004027875.1 Aplodontia rufa
TCCCAAATAGATGGTATGTCACCACACTCATCATTATCAGACTTTATCTTCTCCTGAACTCGAAAAATGCTATCGAGCCGGAGCAGTTGCTCAGCAGCTACGGTGCTTGCCTGGCATGTGCAAGGATGTGAGTTCCAGGCCCAGCACCGCGTACACAGTAAAGTGTTGGAGCAATGAAAGCCACATGAAAAATTAAAATAAGATTGATTCTCTCTCTCTCTCTCTCTCTCTCTCAATGTTCCTCTTTTTATATATAAAAAGGAAAAGAAAAGAAAGAAAACTGCTGGCTCCTTTAACTCCTGAACATAATTTAGGAGATATGATTGTCTTGCTGAAGCTCTAAATACAACAAAAAGCGAAAGTTTAGAGAAGCATCCTGAAGCAGGGGACCCCTGTGCGGAGAAGGCCCCCAGAAGTAATGAGACTCCCCCGCCCCGTGTGAGGCTCTTTTCCTTGTGAAACTGTGTCTTTCTTTTAATTTATCCAAGGAGCTAAACTGGAGAAATGTAAGGAAGTTGCCCCTCTGCTTGTTTGCTTACCCGATTTGTGCTCAGACCTGATGGGGCACGGATGTTTCCAGCAGCATGTAGGGAGACCTTTTAACCTTCCTTCTCCCCTCCCTTGATTGAGAATCTCTTATGTTGATGTTGTTGCATTATTTCTGCAAAACCATTGTTTTCTAATTTCCTTCTGAAATCCATAGGTATTGAAAGCTAAATATATGCTGCAACCTCCTGAAAGGTATAAATTGTAAAGGCTTCAGCTCACGGTCGTCCAGAAGACAGCAGTCTTTATGCATCCAGGTCCATGCTGCACCACGCTTACTGAAAGCTGTTTCTCCTGAAAACTTCTCCTTTGTCCCATTTCAACCCCAGGGCTGCTTCCCCCAGCCCTGCCTCTTGATATCAACTTCCTGGCAAGGAACTCTCACCTGCTCTGCAGCTACAGCCAGGTGCCTCCAGTCCAGCCCACCCTTCCCACCCTTCCCACCCTTCTCACCCTTCTCACCCTTCTCACCCTTCTGTTCTCTCCTTCTGGCTGATTCTCCTCCACCTGGATCCCCCTGCAAGTGTCAGGTTTGCAGGAGGTTCTGATGCAGCCAGACGCTGCCACACCCTCCCCCTCCTCCACTCAGACACCGTAGCAGTCTTCTCCTGACTGTCATGGCATCTTTTACCTTGTAAGATCCCAGGCAAGAATTACTATAAGATTTGTTTTTCTTTTCTGTCAAAGTTAAAGACTGTAGAGGCTGGAGCGGTGGCTCGGCAGTTATGGTGCTTGCCTGGCATGCACGAGCATATGGGTTCAAACCCCAGCACCCACGTACACAACTAAATGTCAGAGCAACAAAAGCCATGTAAAAAACTCAATAAAAATTGATATATATTCTCTCTCTCTCTCTCTCACTGTCCTTCTCTTTAAAAAAAAATTAAAAGACTGTAATACAGTACAGACTATCTCCATTTTTAGATTCCCCTCCGCCTTTAAGATAGTAACTCCCTCTGCTGTGCACGCCCACCTCTTTCCCAAGACCTCTTCCGACACCCACTCATCTCTTTCCAGTGACCTCTATTGACACATCTACCTCTTTCCAGTGTGACCTCTTTCCAGTGACCTCTTCCGACACATGTCTGCCTCTTTCCGGTGACACCCCGCTCCCTGTTGCCACCTGCTTCCTCTCTGTGCCTGCCCTTACCTAACCTTAGGCAACCATGTAGATTGTGCACTTGCGCTCCTCCAATCAGTGAAGGGCATCATTGTGTCAGGTTGGAGATAAAGTCCGATTCTCCTGTTTCTGTGAGCATTTTTCTTTTCATCTTTTGGTGGAAATAAAATTTCTGTATTCCTCACCCACATCCAACCACTTTTCTAACAATTTGGCACCCAGTGTGGGGATCTGAAAGTCACCTAGGGGTCATGGGGTTCCCTTTTCCCAAGGGAAGACACATCCTACTGCCTCGTTACAGTGGCCTTGAGGGTGGGGAGTGACTACGACTCTCCGGGCCAACAGGACTTGAGGTCAAAGGTGGAAGAACTATGCAGGGTGGGGCACAAGCCAACCAGAACCAAAGAAAACACAGAATTCCATGCATGAACTCATGGCTGGAAAATCTTTTTCTTAAACTCAAGGGAGGTAAAAGATACATACTGCCTTGGTGGTCAAAACATACTGTGGGGTTTGATTTGAGTGGGTCTGAGACATGTCTGCGACATGGGACAAGCACACAAACTCCAAATTCACAGTGCCAGCAACCTGGGAGGGTATGGCAGAAACAGGAGTAGCACCTCAGGGTAACTAAGAAGTTGTAACAGACCCCCAGTAAAGAAAAATAAGTGATATTTTTCTTGAACTCAGAAACCCAGAATCATACCCCAGGAGAGAATTGGATGGGAAATAAAAATTCTGTTGTAGAGAAACAGGATGCTGGCAGAGGAAAAGACATAGAAGTCCCCTTACATAGACCTTTGGGCTACATGCTAAAATATTGGGAGGATAATCCTAAGATGAAAGTGATGGAAAAATCAAAGATGATAGAATATTTTTGCTCTATTTGGACCCAAGAACCTATCCTAAATCCGTCAAATGAGGATTTGGGGCAAATGAGGATTGGATATGCCAATTATTAATAGAACATGTAATTGATAAAGACCCTAACAATTAAAAAGAAATAGAATATGCCCTCTGTTGGAGAGAGGGACCTAAAGACCTCTTTCCTCTTAAGATTAGCAAAATGAAACAGAAGAAGAAAAATTAAATGGATGGGATCCCCTAAGTTGTCTTCCCCCACCATCCATTTCTAATTCAACTGAGGGGCGAAACCCATCTCCCACCCCCGGGAATGTTCTACTGACGGGCGAAGGAACCAAACCTGACTGCAGCGGCTTCTGTCCCTCCTCCAGTTTACCCTTCCCTACCCAGATTAAAAAAGAGAATTAGAGCAAGGCAAACGGGATATTCAAAACTTTCCTTTTCCATAGGGAGAAAAAACTGATTCCCTTTCCTCCCCCTTCACCTTGTATCCTTTACACGAGGTTCCGCTAGAAGGGGCCATCGCATTTGTAAATGCCCCTCTCACTAGCTCAGAGGTAAGATACGTAAAGCAAGAATTTAAATCTTTAATAGAGGATCCACATGGAGTAGCCAAACAATTTCTTGGCCCTCAAATCTACAAATGGTCTGAACTCACATCTCTTTTAAGTATTTTATTCTTTAAAGAAGAAAGGGCAATGATTAGGCAATCTGCAATGAGGACCTGGGAATGCAAACACCCACCTGGATCTGGAGCCCCACCAGCTGATGTAAAATATCCAGTTGAAGAACCACACTGTAATAATAACAATGAGGTACGCTGGGGACATATTAGACACCTCAGAGACTTCATTATAAAAGGGATAAAAGAGACACTCCTTTGGTACCAAAATTTAGTCAAAGCTTTTAAAGTACGCCAAGGGAGAGATGAAGGGCCAACAGAGGTTTAGGTGGATTACAGGAACAAATGAGGAAGTATTCTGGATTAAATACTAATGATGCCTTAGGGCAAGAAATGCTAAAGTTACACTTTGTAACTAATAGCTGGCTTGATGTAGCTAAAAATTACAAAAACTAAAAGATTGGAAAGATAAAAGTCTGGAGGAATTATTGACAGAAGCTCAAGAAATATAAATACGTAAGGAGGCTGAATATAAACAGGGACAACGCACCAAGTGTTCGCTCTCCACCATGGAACCAGCAACTCAGCAAAACCTTAGCCTGAGAAATAGGGGACAAAAGGGTCTCAACCAAGATACTCTAAGGGGCCACAAGCCAAGGAACGACAGAAAGGAGAAAAAAGGAGTAAAAGCTATAAGTGTGGACAAGAGGGACATTTCAGGAGGGAATGTCCTGAATGGGTAAGAGAAGAAAAGGTGACATCCCTCATGTCCTTTGATGAGGACTAGGAAGGTCAGGGGCTCTTTTATACAAAAAGGTCCTACCAAGAGCCCTTTATAAATTTGGAGGTGGGTCTCAAAGGAAAGAAGTAACATTCTTAGGTGACTCTGGGGTGGCTCGCTCCTCCTTAACCTATCAACCCACACAGATACAACTATCTGACAAACAGCTAATAGTGTCAGGAGTATAGAGGGGAGATGTTAAAGTCCCCCTATTTAAGAAGACTCAAGTGAGATACCAAGACAGACATACCCAAACAGAATTCCTCTTTGTGCTGCAGCAGGGACCAATCTTTTAAGTTGAGACTTAATGTGTGAACTTAGGGTGGGATTACAAAGCAGTGTTAGGGAAATTCAAATTTCCCTTAACCTTCTAACTGCTAAAGAATAAAATAGTAATCTCCAAGTTTAGACAAAAGAGGGAAACGGAAGAAAACTACAGGTGACACCAATACATGTTGAAGTAAAAACCAAGGGAGAAACCATAAGGAGGAAACAGTGCTCAATCCCTCTTGAAGGGAGACAGGGTTACAGCCTATAATAGAGGGGTTACTTAAGGATGGCCTCCTTAAAGTACCCCAATCTTATCTGTAAGGAAACTACATGGATCTTAAATACTTGTCCAAGACTTAAGAGCAATAAATCAAATTATTCAGGATAGACACCCTGTAGTCCCCAATCCCTACACTCTTCTTAGCGAAATACTCCATAATCACTGGTGGTTTAGTGTTATAGATTTAAAGGATGCTTTCTGGACATGTACCCTAGCTGATGATAGTTGAGATCCATTTGCCTTCAAATGGGAAAATCCTCAAACTGATAGGAAACAACAGTATTGATGGACTGTCCTCCCCCAGGGATTTACAGAATTTCCAAACAAATTTATTTGGACAAATTCTGGAACAGGTTCTAAAGGGATTTAAGAACTCACCACAATCTAAACTTCTCCAATATGTAGATGATTTATCAATCTGTGGAGATGAGAAGGAAAGTGTAACTTAACTTTTTGGGACAACAAAGATTAAGAGTTTCAAGAACTAAATTACAGTTTTTGGAACAAGAGGTCAAACATCTGGGACATTTGATCAGTGAAAGGATATGAAGATTAAACCCAGAACAAATCTCAGGGATAATTTATATTCCAGTACCTCATACTAAGAGGGAACTCAGAAGATTCATAGGATTGATGGGACACTGTAGATTATGAATAGATGAATAGAAGACTATAACTTAAACTTTTAGATGGAGAGTGTGACCCAATCCTTTGGAAGCCTGAAGAACTTCAATCACTAGATACTCTTAAATAAGCCCTTTCCATGACTCTTGAGTTAGCTTCACCCTCACTTGAGAAACTGGTCTATTTGTTTGTTAATGTAGACAAGGGAACAGCTCTGGGTGTTTCAACGCAGGACCATGGGGGGTCAGAAACAACCAATAGCCTATTTATCTAAGCTCCTAGACCTAGTCTCTAGGGCATGGCCTGAATGTATCCAATCAGTGGCTGCCACTGCCCTTTTGGTAGAAGAGAGTCGAAAGTTAACCTTCGGAGGGGCCTTAATAGTGAGCACACCCCATCAAGTCAGAATTCTAAAGTATGAGGCCATTCTTCTGGAAAGGGATGATTTAATACTCACAACCGAAAACTGTTTAAAATCTGGCTGAAAAATCTTAATTAGGGGAAAATCCTCTGACTCCACTGAACATTACTTCATGGATCTAATAGAGTATCAAATTAAGGTCAGCCATACCTTAGAGAAATCCCCTTCTCAACAGGCCTTAAGATCTTTAAATATGGATCTTCCTGGGTTATTCAAGGGAAAAGACATTCTGTAATACACAGGATAAAATAAAAAATAATAGACTCAGGAAGGCTACCCAATGGGTGGTCTGCCCAGATCTGTGAACTATTGCTCTAAACCAAGCCCTAAAATTTATAAAAGGAAAAGAGGGAACAATTTATGCTATGTACTTAACCTGCGGGCTCCCGCCCCCTTCTCCTGAACACCAGGACGGAGGCACCAGGATGGACTGGACAGCACGAGGCTGGAAACAAGGCCTGGTCCCCAGACCCAGGCCACCAGCTGGCCACCCTGAGTTGAGAAAGGCCAAAGAGGCAGCTCGAAACTGAATGCAAACAGCTGGGAGAGAAAACTACAGCAACCACTGAAAGGTCAGCTCCCTCCCTAACCAGGGTGAAGGCCCAGGTGAGGGCCACATTGGCAGGAGGTTCCCATCCCCCAGCTCCAAGTTGCCATGGGGACAGAGACTCCCCTGTCTAACACAAGGCCAGGTAGATCTCACTCCCCAAGCCAAGGTCTAGGGCTCCATGAAAGGACCATTGTTTGGGATTCTGTTTCAGAGGTGTCAGGCAGAACTCCTGAAATTCCTCATCTGTGAGGCAGTCTGACTGAAACCAGGAAAAGCTCCCTCACTAGGGGCAACACAGCAGGCGCCAGTCAGGTTTCAGGTACGACATAGGTGGGCCACCTTCCTCTTCCTGTCACCAGCAGGAAGGGCCAAGGCACACTGGGGGCCACCTGGGTTCAATATCCTCCTCCAAGTCTCAACCTCATTCTCAATTATCCTTCAGCTTCCTTTCCTCCAAAATGAGCCCTGCATTCTAACAACCCATGTTCTAAAAGCCACCACCCAATGCAGGACACAGCCTGTGCTGCCCACCCCTGTGCCAGCCCTGAGCACCCTCCCCTTCCACCCTCGGGGAGATCACAGTTCCCACTGCCACAAAGGGCACAGCACTGGACTCTAGGACGTGAGCCCAAGGTCACTGCCAGGTCCATCAGCCTGGGCACGCCACCTCACCTGCCCAGGATCCTCTGGGTGGTGTGGAGCCTGTCCCACAGGTCCTTGCAACCTCAGGGGAGCTACAATAGCCCCAGGCTGCGCATGCTCATCTCAGGTGCGGTCTCCTGGCTTCCCAGTGAGCATCAGCCTGTGGACAGGGCTTTTGCATTTTCATAAGCTCAGGTTCAGGGACCAGAGAATGAACAATGAGGCCTGCAGGGGAAGAAGGGGTGTGAGGAGCAAGAACAGCTCTGGATTAGATCTCTGCTCACTGCAGGCAGCCAGCTTGCCTGGCCTCCTGGAGGGTTAGGAGGCCCAGCCACCTGGAAAGAAGTGTGGCCTAGAAATGGTCACACAGACCCCACTTGAACACTGCTCTGAGGTTGGCAGGCCACACGGCGGGCACCACTCTGAGCCCCTCTTCGCTGGCCTCCAGAGAAGCAAGCGCCTGCTTTCCTTCCCTCAATGCCTCTCCTGGTGGCTGCTGCTCCAGCACCCTCATCCCAGGAGGCCCCCAGGATGCCATCCTTGGACTTCAGGTCTTTCCCCCTCCACTCCCTCCAGATAACCTCAGAGCTCCAATTCCCTCCCATGGGGATGGTCCCAGGTTTATGTCTCCTCCCAGGTGCCCTGTGAAGACACAGAGGCCCTTCACCTGCCTCTGTGCAAACATCAGGACCTCAGCCATGCCAGGCCCAGGGGCTCCAGCAGAGTCTGATGGTGGCCGCCTCCTATCAGTCCCACAGTCCAGCCCTGCTGTGCTTCCCTCTGGCCTGGCTCCTGTCATCAACTGTGCCACTTCTTTCTCTCTAACAAGGATGCTCTTCCTGACCCAGCCCCTCCCTCACTGCTCTGGATTGTGCTGAGAACCTGCCTTTGCTGGGGTCCTTCCTGAGACAGGCCACCAGCTCAGGATGTCCCACTCACCCTCAAACTCCACCCTGCTTTGCAGCAATAGCTTCCACTCTGAGCACTTGCTTCCACCCAGCACAACAGGATCCTGGGAGAGTCCCCGGCACATCCTATTTAATCAATCAATAACTGATGGAATGGAAAATTACCAGAAGCCACTCAGCCAGGCAGCAAACCAGCTACTCACTGTCTCCATATCCATAGACTCAGGCCCTCATCGGAATGGACAAGGGGTTTGCTGTCTGGCTGAGTGGCTGAGTGCATGAGAAGACTTTCACCAAATGATTTGGAAGAAGTCAGAGAATGAACATGAGCCACACACCTGGCGGCGGTAATCACAGGCCTCTCTGAAACGCTTCGATACCCCTACTCCAATAATGGGTTAGGCTGAGCTGAACCCAGCGAAGTCCCGCTGCGATTTGCAGGATCACGAGCTTTCCTTTTCAAGCTGCTCTTCTGCTCCTTCCCCAGGGCCCGCCCTCCCTGGTTTAATTACCCCAATTAACCCAGTGTTCAGCAAGGGGGAGGTGCATTTGGAGCTGGCAGGCTTTCAGGGGGCAAGCAGGTGGACCAAGCCTGTGCTCCTGGCTTCCCGCAGCTGCCTCTGTGGGAGAGCTGAGGGCCTTCTGGTTTGCGAAGCCCTGGTGTTCCAGCTGGCAGCATGGCATCAGGATCTGGATTCGAATCCAGGCTTGTAGTAAGTGTCTGATGTTGGAGTTGGGAAGTGACTTCACTTGGACTCTGTTTCCCTGGACTGGCAGGAGCTTTTGCACATTTCTTCAGATACTACTGCATCTATTGAGTGCCTTTTGTGTACCAGGCAACATGCTGGGGACTGGGGATGCAGCGGAGAGTAAAATTAGCACCCCCACCCCCCTGGCGTTATACCTTCAGGGGGAGACATTACTCATACAAGTGAACAATGGCCACAGGACAAGGGCCACAAAGGGGAGTCTCAGGTGCGGGCTCTAGAAGAGTCTAGAAACAGATTGATCAGGTCAGAGATGCCATTGAAGGCTGGAGCCTCCCATGATGCTTGGGTTAGACCTATGAAACAGGCAGACCTGGCAAGAGTGGCCGCGGCCGCAGCAGGTGCAGAGGCCCTGCGCAGGGAACATGGGGAGGGAAGTAGCACGCAATGGCAGTTGCTGGAGCACAGAGCTTTGCATGGGTGTGCGACACAACAGTGGCACTGGAGAGTAAGCAGAGGCCAGAGTGCCTTTGTTAGTGTTCTAAGTGGTTAGAACACCAGCATGCGGTTAATTCCCACGCAGGCCGACAGGCGGACAGTTTGGCAGATCCTGTGTGGCCCAAGCAGAATCGAGGGGAGGGTTTGGTTAGACACCGAGTGGGACATCAGGTCGTGACCAGCGGGCGATGCCATGGTTCATCCAGACTCATCTCCAGAGGCTGACAGCCCAGCAGAGCTCCCAGCTGTCCTCCACCAGCTACCTGGGGCCGGGGGCTGGGGAAGGCGTGGGGGTGCACCACCCAGGACACAAGGCTGAGAGTCGGGCAGGGTGGTGAGCACCAGGCCACACCAAAATTGACCCACATCTCCCCAGGAAGAGCCGAGGAAGTGCGAGTGTATGAGCCCAGTGGGGCCACTGCGTGGCCCCTGCCCTTCTGAGGTCGAAGCATGCGCCCTCAGCATTGTTCCTTCATCTCGGTTTGAACAGCCACCGGAGCACATCTTCTGACCTTTCATTTGCTGTCCTCCCCGGCTTCCTCAGAGGGGAGCTGCTGACAATTCTGATTCATTATTGGGTTTGGTGAGGCCTGGAGCTCAGCATCAGAGGAAAGCCCTTGGGCGCATGGGGGTTCCCCCTGTGAAGCTCCTGAGATCACCCTGGGGGTCCACACCGAGCTGCAGGAAGGGCAATGGCAGAGGCAGCGCTGAGATCCTCAGAAACAATCCGAGGTTCAGAGGGGGCCGAGCCCCTGGGGTGGGAGCAGAGTGCAGGGAGCAGAGCGTCAGGTGTCTACGCAGCCCGGGCTGATGGGTTTCCTGGCAGGCCACCCTCCCCCTTCATTCCTCAGGATGTCCTCTCAGCCACCCAGAGGGTAACTTGTAGAATTCCTCAGTTTCCCCACAAAGCCCACAGCCTAGTGCTGGCATTTCTGGAGCCATCGGCATGGTTCTGACAGCCTGTTCTGCCTCCCGATGGCTGTGGTCCATGCTGCTAAATGCCCCATTTTGATGCTGCTATCACTAATGTCATGTTGCTGAAAAAATAATGTAGGATTCATGATTGGCAGCCACAAAACCCAACCTTTTATTGAAGTATGACATACATACAGAAAAGCACCCAAATCCAAAGAGTACAGCGGGAAGGATTTTCACAAACAGGACAGACTCAGGAGACTGCTGTCCCGGGGACTACCTCAGGCCCGCCCACTAGTAACTCTGTTTTGGTGGCACCCACCATCTCCACTTGCAACTTGGGTTGCTTTGCCAGATTTGGTTCTTGACAGACAGAATGGAATGGTGTTGGGTACCCGCTGTAGGTAGAGCTGCCATGTGTGATTCTGTCATGGGAACAGCCCCTAACACGTCTAGCACTCGACAGGGACATTGGGGTGCTTTCCAGCTTGGGGTGTTTGTGAACAGGGCCTTTGACATTTCCTTTGATGAATTTACGTCCACTTCTGTTGGGAATATACCAAGGAGAGGGATGGTTAGGGTTTTTCCATCCAGCTCGGGCTATTTCATGGAAGAATAAAGAATTTACTAGATGGAGTTTGGAGGCGCAAAAAATTAAAAGGAAGCTAGCAGGGTGATAGATGAGTAAGGACAATGGGGCCCGGGACTCTGCTGTCCCTGGCCATTGTTACCGGTGGACACACATCCCTGCAGGCTGGCAGCCCTGTTCCCTTCACTTGCTGAACTTTTGCCACCCCAGGACCACTGCAGTTTCCAGGAGATGATTCTCAGCATCGCTTCATTTCTGTGTCATTTGCTCCAGGATCACTGCACCGCCTGGGTGACTGAGCACCCCTTGGCTAGCACAGTGGGAGAGGGGGCCCCTGAACCTGATTCACAGGGAACACCGCCCCCTCCAGCCTCCACTGTAGGAGGCTGGTAGCACATCCCACTAAACTCATAGGAAGGGGCGATGTCCTCCCACAGGAAGCTGAAGACATGGAAGGACCACTGTGCAGCACAGCTGCGGCCCTGGCGGCGGCAGCGGCTTTTGTTTCATTCCTCTCCAGTGCTGATTGGAAGGTGTATCTCACAGCTCAGGACACCTGCGCGACCCACAGAACCAGCTGGAGGTCCGTCCGGGAGCGGGCGGTGCAGTGAAAGCACAGGGAAGCACCTCACAGGGCAACGTAAGAAAGAGCTGGAAAAGAGGAGAGGGAAGACAGGCAGGTGGGATGCAGGGGGGCAGCAGAAGCAGAACCAGGGGGAAGGGTGGTAGAAGACTGCACACTCCTGCTCCTCTGGGCCTGGGTTCACTGCGAGCTGTGTTGCCCACTTCCTCTGCTCCTCGGATGTGCTTAATGTTGTGCTTTGCTTTATCAGGCTAATGACGCTGACATGACCTGGTCGCCACCCAACACAGAGGGATGGAAGTGTCATTGCCACTTCAGCACATAATTCTGCAGCATGACAGGTGGCTTCTGGCCACACCGGAGCTGTCAGAGAGCCTGCGGAATCTACAGACCTGTTCAGCAAAAGCAGCAAGGGATGACAGCCCTAAAACCACTGGGTCACCGAGTGCTCCGCATACTGTCCGTGCCTCTTTGTAAGCAGTTTTATACTCTTCATCCGACTGAGCTGGGGTATGGAAGTCCCACGTTCACACAGTCACTACATTGCAGCTTGGCATTTAGGACCTGCATTTGTTTTAAATAACAATAGGAGCTTTCCTCAACATCCTTTCAGACAGAAAGGAAGGCATTTGTCCCCCATTTGCAGGTTAGGGGCACACAGTGGCTTGCCCCATACCACACAGGAGGCCTTGTCAGAGATGGGGGAGGGGAGGTTTCCAAACACCCAGAACAGGGCAATGTCAGACCAAGGCTCTCGGTGCCCACGGCTCCTCCTTCATCAGGCCCATGAGTGTCTCAGGAACCCCGAGGCTAACTCAGCGGTCTAGTCTTTCTCTGGGGCACCAGGGATGATCTTCCTCGCTGCTGCGATCCAGGCTCAGCAGGCTTTCTTAGAGAAGGGTGCTGCTGAGCAACTGGGGAGGCTGCAAGCATTTGCTTACTGCTCTGCGGCTGGTGTTTTGGCCTCCCTACCTGTTGCAGGTAAACCTGGGTGGTGTCAGCTCAGCAGTTCAGGGAGGGCTGGGGGCTGATCTCCCATGCCCCATGTTCCCTCCCTCTAAAACACCCCTACACTCCTGGTCTCTATTGGAGGACTAAATTAGAGGGCACCGAGGCTGGGTCAGTGGGTGGCTCACAGCTGCTGCTGCTCTGACCACTGCCTGCAGGGCAGGATCCACCTTGCTGAACCCTAGTGGGCCCATACTGTTCCTGGCAAGGACCCTTGTGGATGCAGCCCGCCTGAGAACCATCTAGTAGGAGCCAGAGTAGGAGGGAGCAGGAAGAAGTGGCCATAGGGCAGGGGACACCCACAGGTTTGCCTGGAGCACATGACTGTTGGTGTCCTGGTCAACTCTTAGCCAGCCAGTGTCTACCCTATGGCTACCTTTGGAAGAGGTACATCTCCACGCTGGCCATGAGAAGCAGTGGCAGGCAAGGACCACCCAGCAGGAGCTGCCGAGCCAAGACAGGTTAGGGAAACTGCTCCCTTCCTGTGGGTGGCTTCTTTTTTAATAGGACTGCTGCTGTCTCCTAGGAGCCCAAAATGCCACCAACACGTTTCACTTGGTCGAATTGCTCTCATTTGATACAGAATTACTGTAAATGGGGGATATTTGGGCACACCTTTTCATTTCAATAAATTAATAAATTCATTAACATCATGTATTTAAACTTGGGAATTGATGTTTAAAAACTGTAAATCCTTAAATCCATACTTATGTTTACGTGGTGCATTTGTTATTTGGCTATAAAAATGTCTATTTCTCTTTGCCACTAATGAAAGTAAAATAAAAATGAAAGAAAACAAAAAGAAACTTCTGAACATCAGGAAGAATGCATGAAAAATCAAGGTGGGCCCAGCCATGGAGGTTGGGCAGGGTTGGGGGGCAGCGCTCCCCAAGGCTACCAGCATGCGTGGTCTCTACAGAGCTTCTGTGCACGGGTGGGCGCGATCATCACGAGGGTTAGAGGATGGTGCAGAAGAACTTCTTCTCCCGGAAGGGGTTCTCTGACGCCGGCACCGGGATGATGAGGGGGTCCTCCCGCACGTGTGCTTCGCAGTACGCCAGGAGGTCCGCCGCTGCCTGGGAGACCTGAGGGACACAGCGCAGGCACCTGATTAGAGGACCGCTCCGACTGCTCCAGGGCGGAGGTCCACATGGAGGTGGACACGCAGAGGACAGGTCCAGGGGGTTGGGGTGGAGCCAAGAGTCAGGCTGGGAAGATGGCTGAGAACAGGGGGAAGGTCCAGGCACCCAGGTCACGTTCCTAATCCCGGGAGGAGCACAGCGTCCAGGCCCGCAGCCTGCAATGACTCGGCTAGGTTGTTCCCGGAAGAGCAAGACAGAAGCTGCCGGGGCCAAGTCGAGGGGATTGTTACCTTATTGGCTGCTCTGTCGTAGTCTGCTCTCACCAGCAAACTAGGAAAGGCATTTGTTCCCCTGGGCAGGACGTACCTTCCACTGTTTCATAAGAATGTACCCTGGGGGCTGGAGCGGTAGCTCAGCAGTAGAGCACTTGCCTGGCACCCAGCACCACATATACAAGCAAGGGTTGGAAAAACAAAAACCAGATGAAAAATGTAAACAAAATTGATTCTCTCTCTTAAAATTTTTTTCTTTTAAAAATATAACTTTTGGTGTACACCTGTAATCTCAGCAACTCAACAGGCTGAGAGGCAGGAGGATCACAAGTTCAAAGTCAGCCTCAGCAACTAAGCAAGGCCCTAAGCAACTTAATGAGACCATGACGCAAAATAAAAATAAATAAAAAATAAATAAAAAGGAGTTGGGGATGTGGCTCAGTGGTTAAGCACCGCTACGGGGGGGGGGGGGGGGGATATACCTTTTAATTTAGGGAGGCCACTCCCCTGAAGGGTGAGGTCCTCCTGTCCAGGCAGCCCTTTCCCTTCCCTTTCCCTTGCAGACTTATCTGGTGCACGGCCATCGTGGAGCAAACTTTCCCAGCAGCACAGAGAGAGTGGGGAGGGACATGGCCAGCAGCCACAGGCACTCCCAATGCCTCCCGGTGCCCCCAGTGCCTGGGTACTCTCCAGAACACCAAGAACACGCCACAGATGAGTGAGAAAGTACTCCAAAGCCTCCAGCCCCCCAAGCCACACACACCCTGCTCAGGCTTAAAGCTGGCTCATCCTCATCCTCCAACATCTTCATCTGATTTCCAGCCAGACACCCACATTAGCAGTGGTTGAAATGCTACTAATAATTCCCTCAGGTAAGTCAAGAAGTAGAGCATTTGTTAGCACTGTGGAATGGAGAAAGGGACACCAAAGAACGTCAGGCTTCTCGTTCCATCTACACCCCTAAACTAGCTGTGTGACCTTGGGCAAAGAAAATCTCTCTGGGCTTTGCTTTCCTCGTTAGTAAAAATTGGGAGTGTTAGATATCTCTAAGCTCGCTTTAATCTGGATGGTTGGGGATCTAATTTAGTAGCACCATGGCCAGTATTTTAGATCCTAAATAAGTGTATGTTGCATCAATTGGGAGTGTTTGAAGTTTGCAGTGCTTACAAGACATCCTTGTAGGAACTTCCCTTGGGTGTAGATGCTCAGGGGAGGACCAAGCCTGGAGGGGACCTGTGGAGCCATCACAAGGGACCGGAGCACAGGAGCAGGGCAATCGACTCTGAGGCCACAGAGTTGTGGGGGTCAAGAGCACAGGAATTTTGCAGTGAGTGTTGCCGCTGGTGGCTGTGGGCACCTGGGGCTGAGCCCTGCCCGCAACGTGCTGGCTGCCACACACGATGCCCTCCTCCCATGCTGGCTTCTCAGCAGCCCATGGGTGCAGATGCAGCTGGGCCCTCCCCATGGACCCCGCCCTGCATCCCCTCGGGCCAGCACACCTGGGGCTGTGGGGTGGGATCCACCAGATTCCTCCCCAGCACTGCCGGGTCTCCAGGTGTTTCCTTTAGCATCCTCCTCTGACTGTCTGCCCTCTCCGGGTTCCTAGTTCGCAATTTCCATCTATTTGGTATTTTTTGGCCGCACTCCAGTTGATTCTGAATTCTCTAAAAATTTCATCAAGGAAGAAATTACCAAGTATCCACCTTGTAGTTAATCAAGAGGATGTAGGGAAAGAACAAGGTGAGATTTTTGCCCTCACATTGAGAAGACTCAGAAATAGTGAAGTCATCAGAGTAATCAGTGTGTGCTGGGATGTCCCCGATGCGGAGGTCTGAGGCCTGAGCACACCATAGCTACCTGCACAAGCCGTGTGACTCCCATAGCCAGAAGGGGCTCGGTGAATGTCACAGGTGCTTCCTTCCCTTGGCCACTGCAGGTGGCTTAGGCTAGTTCAGCTCTCTGAGAGCAAAACTGGGGTCACCTCCTGGCTGCTGCACTGCGGACCTCTACATCGCTGGAGGAGGAAGCCCAAGGGGGCCCACTCCATGGGACACCCAGCCAGGCCCACGCTTCCCTCCAGCCCTCAATTATGCTGTGACTGTCTCACCAGTCCAAGCAAGTCCCATCTGCCACCTCCCAAAAGTGCAGCTGTACTTGGTGCATGATTCTCTTTTAAGAAAACACGCTGCTCTTCAATTTCCAGCCTTCGCTGCTGTCCCCTGATCACACTGTGTTCCTGTGGCCATCTCCGCACCCCTCTGGGTCCTGAGCCTCTTCTGCACCTGAACCACAGGAATGGATGCGCAGTGAAGCTGGTGTCCAGGTGAGGAGCACCTGGCTCCACGCTCCGTGGGCCAGGTGGGTTCTCGGGAATGGACTCCCTGGGTGCTGGGTGCACCTGGAGTTTCTGGAGCACCTTGGCTGTGGTCTGCACGTCCCTGTTGGGAACATGAGGTTCAGCTGGCTTGTAGGAGAATTGGTGGTAAACAACTCTAAGGGGTTCAGCTGGCTTGTAATTAGCAAATTGCCTGACCGCATGACTAAGCTATTCGGCCACTCATTTGTTACAATTGGAGAAAGGTGTTTGCATTGTACCCTATTGGCTGTTGTAATGGATAAATAGAGTAGCAGCTAGTC
>PVKS010041607.1:0-15920 GCA_004027875.1 Aplodontia rufa
TTCAAACCCCAGCACCATGTACACAATGAAGTCTTGGAGCAATGAAAGCCACATGAAAAATTAAATAAAAATTGTTTCTCTCTCTCTCTCTCTCTCACTGTCCCTCTCTCTTAAAAAAAATATTAGCAAAGGGAATTCAGCAATGATAAAGAATGATAACAAATCATGATCAATTTGGTCTTATTCCAGGAATTCAAGGTTGGTTTGACATTTGAAACTTTACCGGTATACTGCATTAATTGAATAAAGGAGACAAATCATATAATCACCTAAATCTATGCATAAAAATATCTGATAAAATTCAATATCAATTTATGTTAAAAAAAATCCTAACAAGGACTGGAGAGGTGGCTCAGCAGTAGAGTGCTTGCCTGGGATGTACAAGTACCTGAGTCTGATCCCCATTATCACATACACAACTAAGTGGAGGGAAAACAAAATCCAAATGATAAAATAAACTTAATTTTTCTATCTCTCATTCTCTGTCTCTCTCTCTTTTAAAAAAGAATACTAGCAAACTAGTAACACAAAGGAAATTCCTTAATCAGAAAAACAGCAGCAGGAAATGACTAGCAAACACCACATGCTTGTTAAGATGTTAAAAAGCTTTGAGATTGGGAACTACACGAGGCTGTTCACTATCACTACCTTCCAGTGGGATAGTCCAGCAAACAAATATATAAATTACGTAAGGATTGGAGAGGAAGAAGTGGCGTCTCATTATTTGTATATTATGTAATTTGGTATGTTGAAAATCCAGTATACATATGTATTATTAGAATTAATAATTAAGGGGCTGGAGCAATGGCTCAGCAGTTATGGCACATGCCTGACAATTGTGAGGACACGGGTTCAAACCTCAGCACCACATACACAGTGAAGTGTTTGAGCAATGAAAGCCACATGAAAAATTAAAAAATTAAATGAAATTGGTCTTCTCTTTCTCTTTCTCTCACTGTCCTTCTCTTTCTTAAAAAAAAAGACAGCTAATAATTGAGTTTAGCAGATCACTAGGTACAAGATTAATACACAAAATCATTGTACTTCCAACCTCAAACAGAAAAAAAATGAAAATTTAAAGATATGTTACTTTAATAATAAAAAGACTCCCAGATGCCCAGAAATAAATCTCAGAGTCCATCTCTAAAAACATAAAAATATTGTGTAAAAAGTGTCTAAATGAAGGAGATTTATATATCATGTTCATAGTCAAACCATAAAATATTGTAAATATGTTATTTCTCTCCAAAATGACTTAGAGATTTAATGTATTCCCAACAAATCTTAACAGGATTTTAAAATGGAACTTAAAAAGATTATTCTTAATGTATGTTAATGCAAGTGGGCACCGATAGTTAGGACACTTAAAGATGAAGAATACTGGGAAAATTTCTTCCACTGGATTTACTGCGGAAATCAATATTGTTATCTGAATTAAAATATAAAGTAGGGATGCCAGAAAAAACTCATGCACATATGGACACTTGATTGAAAAGCAGTTGCTTCAGAGCACTGTGGTCCTTATGGGAAAAAATGAAATAGCTTGCTGCCTCACACCAGAACCCCAAGATTCATTCATTCCAGGTCTGTAGATAAAGAAGTGAAAGGCAAAACAAGGAAGCTTCTAACATAGGCTATCAACCTTGGGATAGGAAGAACTTCCTTAACATAGATAGACAAAAGCACAAAATTTGCATTGAAATATCCATACAATGAATTACGTAAAACTAAGAGATGCTATTTCATGAAAACACCATTAGAAGAGCGGAAAGGAAGCCATCAACGGCAGAAGACATTTATGAAAGATGTAATTAACTAATAAAGACTTGGGGGCAGAAAACGTAAAAGTAACTGTCATAGTTTTAAAAAAGATGACGAAGCAAGGGACTTGGACATGCACTTCACAAGAGAGGGTATTTGAATGGTTAAAAAAAAAACTATATATAAAAGATGCCCAGGGGCTGGAGCGCTGGCTCAGCGGTTTCGGCCCTTGCCTGGCAAGCACGAGGACCCAGGTTCAAACCCCAGCACCACATACACAACTGAGTGTTGGAGCAACTAAGGGCATGTGAAAAATTCAATAAAGTTGTTTCTCTCTTTCTCTGTCTCTCTCACTATCCCTCTCTCTTAAAAAAAAAAAAAGATGCCCATTAGTCTTTAGAGAATAAAAATTAAGACCACTATAAAATATCATTCACATGCCAGAATGGTTAAAATGAATAGGTTGATATAACCAACTGTAGAGATTGTGCTGGTAGAAATGAAGTTGATACAACTACTAGAGAAAACAGGTTGGTACTACCTATTAATATTGAAAACAAGACTATCTTATAACCCTGCAATTACTGTCTGGTAAAGATCCAACAGAAATGTGTGATCAAAGAAGTGTGTATAAGAAAGTTCATAGCAGCATTATTTCTACTAGTTAGAAATTAGTAACAGTCTACATATCCATCACATGTAGACTGGATAAATAAAAATGGTCATATACTTACACTTCGTTATACCACACGATTGTGAAAAATGGATAAGCTATAACCACTTGCAGCAAAATAATAGAGATCAAAAGAAGTCAAACAGTCAGTACTCAGGAGGCTGAAGCAGTAGGATTGCCAAGTTTAAGGACAGTCTCAGTAACTTAGTGAGACTCTGACTCAAAAAAGTCAAAAAGGGGCGGGGTGTAGCTCAGTGGTTGAGCACCCCTGGATTCAATTCCCACACTGGCTGTTGGAGGGGAAGACCGCTGGCTTTGTGGCAATGTGTGCCACGATCTGTTGGTGATGTCCACTGGCAGCAGGTGAGGGATGTGGGGACTGGAATGTACAAGAACCGACTGTACATGTGCCCTCCTGATGGACATTGCCTTTAATGTGCATCTCTGAAAGTGGCAGTAATGACACTAGTGCGTTTGTTTGCAGGTGGCATCACAAAGAATATCAGAAGGGAGCTCAACTCCACTTCAGTACTGCACCTGGGGTCAATTACTAGTTACTAATTTTCAGTCTTGGTCCAGTACCACACTTAAAAAATCTCCTTCTTCCATGCTATCTATATTTGATTTTGTGCATTTTAACATTTATAGCAATAATTTGTGTGAGGAATGAATGTTTCATTTAATAAAATCTATAGACAACAGAGTGTTGGAGGGAATGCCTAATACTGCAGATGACAGCATTACTGTTTAAAATAATCTTGATAAGCTAGAACATTGGTCCAAAAGCATAAGATGATATCTCAAATGGATATATGCAAAATTATTTATTTAGATCTAAAAACAAAATCAATGGCGCAAGTACACATGCCTAGCTTCAAGTCAGGAGACTAGAAAAATATTTAGAGGCTTCCATTGATCATTAAAGGAAGTTACAGGCATCAGCAAGACCCCCAAACCCCAAACCCAAACCCAAAAGACTTAAATTACAAAATCAACACATGTAATGGATGGGATTAGATATATGTAAAAAACACCTCTGGGGGGCACTGGAAATGCAAATCGAATTTGTGTCTTGATGAGTGGCATTCTGTTTAAAAGAGAAGGTGTTAGTTCAAAGTTAGAGAATGGAGGTCCAGAATAAAACAGAAAATGAAGACCCGGAATGGACTAGTTAAATGGTGTCAGAGGTTAAGAGCCTTTCAACATGGTGTAGTTGGTGGATGCCCACATGGCTTTGGGGTCTGCCAGCTGCCCAGCTTTAAGACCAAGTTTGTAAAATACTAATTGTGAAACTTTGGAACAAGTTATTAACCCTTTTGACATTCTTATCTATAATAGAAATATTACAATCCTACATATGAGATAATGTGTATTAAACAGGATGAATACCCATGGTACTTGGCCTCAGCCAAGGTTCAACATGTGTCAGTTGCTATTATGGTTCTCTTTCCTGTAGAATAATGTGTTGGCTCTTCTTGTTTTACAACAGTCTTTTGTGAGATTCCACAGATGATTATTTCCATAAAAGCCTGCTTCATTTTAGTGAGCTGAAAAAATATTAAATTTCTGAATGTTTTACCATGCAGTTACAATCACAGTTATTTTAAAAAAGTATTCATT
Source organism: Aplodontia rufa (assembly GCA_004027875.1). Lineage (NCBI taxonomy): Eukaryota > Metazoa > Chordata > Mammalia > Rodentia > Aplodontiidae > Aplodontia > Aplodontia rufa. The sequence goes on from PVKS010041607.1 coordinate 4,055, forward strand.
ATACATAGATACCATGTAATGTTATCATGGTAACTATGCTAAACAGACCATACTGGGATATTTTATTAAATTATAAAAATCTATACTATAAAAATGGCATGAATAAACTGAAATATATCCAGGGATCCAGAGCCTAAGAATGGCTAAGATCTAGAAATGCTACTGGAGCAGGTATCCTCCATCTGGGAAGATGCTAAAACCTTGGTCTCAAATCATTGGGTCCAAATATCTGCATTGCTCACCTCTTTGGAAGGAGGGTCTCTGTATGGAATGGAGCTGCCTCAGTGTATGGAGTACACCCCTGATGGACAGGCCACAGAGGAATAGTTCTTTGAATCACAGGCTAAGAGCTTTATCAGTTGTAGTAATTGTGGATCCCCATGAAAACCTTACAAAATAAATAGGACCTACAACTTGGTCTTGGCTTCTAGATTCAATTTTGCTAAAAAGTGACTTCTGGGCCTGGAGTGGTGGCAGTTACTTCGCTTGCCTAGCATGTGCGAGGATTGGGTTCGAACCCCAGCACCACATATACCACTAAATGTTGGAGCAACAAAAGCCACTTGAAAAACTAAATAAAATCAAATCTCTCTTTCTCTCTCTAACTGTTCCTCTCTCTTAAAAAAAAGGTGATTTCTAGGGTTACCTGCATCATAATCACCCTCCTAAGATGTTTATAAGAAATTTGGATGCCAAGGTCATATTTCTAGAGAACCTGATTCAGGAATTCTGGAGAGAGGCCCAGGAAATTGCTCTGGTTCCTGTTTAGTGTTTTATCCATGACTCTTCTGAACTTTCTATTAAAATAACAATTTTATAACTCTATTCTTGCAATGAAAAAATACATGTATATTTTGGTGGTACTGGGGATTGAACCCAGGATATTACTTGTGCGGCAAACACTCTACCACTGAGCTACGTCCCCAGCCCCTCAGGATGAACAGTATTTCAGAGACTGGTAGATAACAGTGGTGAGTAACACCATCTAGCTTTCTTTTTATTGGAGCTTATATCTGGGGAAGAGACATGCTTGTGAAATGAATTAATAAAAGTCTGGAACCCTATCTATCAGATGGTAAGAGAGGCTACTGCCAAGAACTCAACAGAGTGCTGTTACTGAGTGAGTTGAGGTAGCACTTTTGGATTGGGACACCTCAGTGTGAAGCTGAGAGCTGAATGATAAGAACAAGGCCACCACACAGAGGGCCAGGGTTCCAGTGGAGGAGTTATGGGATGTCAGGGCCCTAAGAGGAGAGTGACCCTGTTGTGGGTAGAGGGCAGAGGCAAGGGTTCTGTGGTCGAGTATTCTGAGTGAGGGAATATTGGGAATCAGATGAAGCCCTTCAACAGTATCCAGAGCATGCATGCACAGCTTTGGATGCAAGGGAAACAGCTGCATTTTTGAGATGGGACGCTATTAGTGGGTTTTAAGTCAGGGAAGTTTGAATTCAGTTTACATTTTAAAAGCGCTCTTTGCCACTGTGCACATTCTATAGGTGTGTGTCTTATCACCACCACTGGGGAGAACTCACTTTTTATGGATTTTCCCTGCCAACACTCTGCAGCACTTGATAGTGTGCAAAATATTTTTATTTATTTTATCTTTCAAAATGCTGAGGGTCAAACCCAGGGCCTCACGCATGCTAGGCAAGCACTTTTTCATGAATTAATCCCCAGATCTACAAAGTATTTCTCTATAGCCTCTTTTCATTGGATTTTCTAAAAATTCCTGAGACTCTTATTCCTGTAATCCTCATTTTACTGATGAGGAAAACAGTTGATAAAGCATGGGATTCTTAGTCCACATGTCTTTTAAAGACAGACATTTGAAAATGGGAATATTTTACATAAAATTCTGGAGTTTTGCTTTTGAAAAAAGAACATCTGTTCCCCTGAACCCACATTTCTCATGGAGGCAGAGGACCAAGCAGCTGGTGGCCGCCCTTCCAGTCCAGTCATACCAGGTCTGCTTCAGTTTTTTTTACTATCTACCTGAGCCCTGAATACATCTAAGTTCCAGAACCTAGGCCTCAAGTGCCCTCAGCCTGCTTTTTTTTGAAACTTATCCCAAGCCATTTTCTTCTTCCTCCATTGCTCTTGTGCCCAGAAAGATGGAAAGGGAGCCTTGAACTGTGAGCTTGTCCTCCTGGGAGCTTAGCTCATGCAACCTGCACTCGAGAGAGGCTTCTTTATGCTTCTTAAATCGGCAAATAAAAATTGTATGTATTTACAATGCACAATATGATGTTTTGATATATGTATGCATTGTGGAAAGGCTAAATTAAGATACATTAACATTCATTAAATCCACTCATTAGTTGATGGACACAGGTTGGTTCCATACGTTGGCTCCTGTGATTAGTGTTACAGGGAACATGTGCGTGTGGTGGTCTCTTTAACATATTGATTTCATTTATTTTGGACATATATTCAGTAGTGGAATTGCTGAATCATATGGTAGTTCTATTTTTAGTTTTTTGAAGAAAATCCATACGATTTTCCACAGTGGATGTACTAATTTACTTTCCCATGAACAGCGTGCAAAGAGGTTCCTTTTTCTCCACATCTTCACCAACACTTGTTATCTTTTGATTTACCAGTTTCTTAGACCTATGTAATTTAGTTTATAATTTATGGAAAATTACCTTTACTCATAATGTAGTGACTTGAGATATTGATTCTTCAGGGAAAAATGATCATTGTTTATCTTACACTTCCACGTTATACTTTAGATGGTTAGTAAACCCCTAAAATTACATGCAAAATTATGTATTTGTATTATTCTAGGGCAAGGGTTCATATCCTTATTGAAGTTTTGAGAGGGAACTATAATCCAAAGTTACTTCTGCATGGGTTTAGAGTTTCGACTTAGAATAATCAGATACTGGTTCTGCCACTGGGTAACTCAGAAGTCTCCCAAGTCTCTGACCCTCATTTCCCCATATAAAATTTGCTCTATTAATAGTGGTCTTATGGATAAGGGATTAAATGAGATGATATATAGGAAACGTTTGGCTCTGTGTCTGGCACATATAAGACACTAGTGTGTGTGGCATGAATCATGTTATCCTTGGCTCTGTATTCTGGTGAGTCCAGGATGGCCCTTACTTCTGAATGCCTGCTCTGGATTGAAATGTGTCCCCCACTAAATTCATGTATTGAAATCCTAACATAAAAAAAGAATGTATTTTTAAATAGGACTTGTAGGGAATAATTAAGGTTAAATGAGTCCTAAGGGTAGAGAAGTAGTCTGGTAGGATTGGTGGCTTACACAAAGAAGAAGAGATGGGGCTGGAGCAGTAGCTCGGCAGTTACGGCACTTTCCCGGCATGCACGAGGATGCAGGTTCAAACCCCAGCACCACACGTACAACTAAGTGTCAGAGCAATGAAAGCCACATGAAAAACTAAATAAAAATTGATTTCTCTCTCTCTCTTTCTCACTGTCCTTCTCTCTTAAAAAAACAAGCAAACAAAAAATTAAAAAAAAAAAAACAAAGAGGAAGAGAGGGAGCTTTCCTCTCTAGGGACCTATACCAAGGAAGGGCCATGTGAGGACACAGCAAGAAGAAGGAAGAGAACTCTCACCAGACCCCTACCATGCTGGCATCCTGATCTTGAACTCTCAGCTTCCAGATCTATGAGAAAATAAATTTCTGCTTTTAAGTCACCCAGTTTAGGATATTTTGTTTTGTAGCCCAGGCTGAATAAGATAATGCCCAACCCCATCTCTTCCAGAGATGGGATGATAGTGGGAGTCCCTACTCCATCCCTGGGGGTGAGAGCAGTATGGAATTGTTCTTTCTACTGTGAAGTTTGGGATTCATTGTGCCTGAACTGTTTGGGGTGGGTGGTCACTAAGATGTAGTTTTCTTTTTAATGATTGGCCCAGGGCATGTACCCAGGCTTCTGGCTGTCTTTTCTATTGAGTATTCCACTCCCCCTGTTGACTCGAGCCCTATCCTAGTTATCAGACTGCTGAAGAAGCATATGGTTTAATGATTAGAGATATATACTCTATAGGCACCCTGCCTCTATCAAAATCCCATTTCAGTTACTAACTGGCTGTGTGACCTTGGACAAGCTACATAATCATTCTGTGCATTAATTTCCTGATTTGTAAGATGGGGTTCATAATATGCCTGTGTAAAAGGATCACTTAAGAATTAAATGATTTAATAAATAGAAAGTGCTTAGAAGAATGCTTGGCACATAGTAAACCCTCTATGAAGGCTAGCCATTATTATAATTATTCAAGGTGGGCTCCATCTCTCAGTCGCCTGTGGTTGGCTTCCTCCCCTGATGGCCTGGGACTTGTTTCCTATTAGAGAAGCGACCTGCTGGAGACCCTATCCCAAGTGCTCAATATTGATTATCACCTCATTGGAAATCTCCAGTCACTATAATCCTCCACTAAACCTGAACACTTTGGGTACTGACTTAAGTGTTGAATTACTTTTCCCTATGATGCCCTATCTTGCCCAGAAAATGGAAGATGTAAATTAATGCTGTCAACATGAAGCCTCTCTCTGTTACTAAATGATAATAAAGGAGGAGACTATTTATTATATTTCTATATAAGGAATCATTGGCCAAGAGGCCTTATGGCTTATCCTTGATTGGGGGATAAGAGGGAAAATAGAATTTGGTAGTTCTCAAATACTTTTGGTGAAGATTCAAAATCAGCTGAGGCACTTATTCCTGAGTGTTTCTTGAGATCCCATGACCAGAGCTTCTGTTTCAGCCGGCTTGGAAATTATATTTTTTAAAATTTTGTTTTAAAAGAGAGGGGGAGAGGGAGAAAGAGAGAATCAATTTTATTTATTTTTTCATCTGGCCTTTGTTTCTTTGACACTTTGCTGTGTTTGTGGTGCTGGGTTTGAACCTGGGTCCTTATGGATGCCAGGCAAGTGCTCCAGTGGCTGAACCACTGCTCCAGCCCAGGAAATTATACTTTCAGTAAGTGCTGCAGGTAATTCTAATGATTCTGTTTAGATGACATATTTGAGATTTTACTTGGCTAGATATCTTTCAAAGTCTCTTTTAGCCTTTGCAATATAAATTCCAGAATGAATATAAAGGCTGAGCAATCTAAGGAAATGGCTTAAAAAAGACACTACTTTATTACAACATTCCCCAGGTAAACACTCAGCTGGCAAAACCACAACCTGGCATGATTACATCAGATTTTGTCTAGATTGTAATCTAAATGGGGTTCTGGATCACACTGGCTTACAACACCCAAAGATCAACAGTGACCAGCACAGCAAATGGAATGACATAATGAGTTGTCATAGCTCAACTTGCGGACAGTGTGGGAAGGACTTCTGGAAAGGCATCCTCATTTAATTTCCCGTAGATTACCTTCTGGGCAAGGTGAATGACTGACAATTATGGCAGTTTTTATTTGCAAGTACCAGCTGTCTGTGCTATCTAAGATCTTCTGTGTACTAAACAGAATTCCAGGATTAGCTGGAACAAGAAGCAACCTTGTAGGGGAGACCTAAATCTTGGAGATGAGCATTTACGAGATAAAATGCCATTCTCGTGCACTCAGCCAAGACAGTCTGGGATTTGTAGAGAGAGTTAGCTAGTGTCCAGGAGACTGCAGGCCCTGCACATTAAAAGCCTTCTCCCCTTTGACAAGTGTTTAATTTGGCCTTGCAGTGTGTACGAAGTGTAGGCATTTAATTTGTTCGACAGAAGCAAGCTCAAAGCACCTTCTATAATATGGAGCCACACAATTTCATGACTCTTTCCACATTAGACAGTCTCAGTGTCTGTATTAAATAAGGATCAAGTTGAAATACTAGTTTGATGAAGATTTGTTTTAATTAAAAGACACAAAACTCCTTATTCTGAGCAAGATAGAGGGATATGAAGAAAAACATCATCTCCCCGCTGACTTGAGGAATGCATCACTCTTTCCTGTAAGAGGACAAAGATGCTCTGGGGCAGGCAGGTGGGAATCTATCAGTGGGCCCTAGCATGTCTGATATTTCTGGCCTCCTGTCACATCTCTTTCCTTCAACAATGCTGGCTATCTGCCACCATATCAATTATCTCTAACTGAGACAGTAATGATCTAGGATACCACTTTTTCAATATAATGTTTTAACAAACTGGAATTAGAAAACTCTACAAAATCCAGGCACTTTGACACTGCATGCATTAATATCCAGCTGCTCGTAAATCAACCATATTCATCAAGCTTTTCCACCTCAAGCATGTTAAGTGGCTGTCTTTAAAAATACAGCAAGTATTCCTCCAGCCTTAGAATTCTACCACCTCTTGTCATCTGCCTAAGCTGTAAGCCGTTGGTACACAAGGAGAAAGTAGCTCTCTACTCCTCTTAGGGAAGTGTGAGAGATGTCAAAGTTAGGCCACACCTAACCTGAGAATGGAATCATGGCTCCTTTTTTTCCAAACTGTCCATGCTGAATTTTCATTTCCATCTGACAGGGTGCAATCTTTTCTTCCTGTCTCATCTCATGCTAAACTTTCCCTTTGTTCTGTTCTCTGCACTCCAGATACATGGTCTTCCTGGTTCCCAGTAATGTTTCATGCAGTCTTCTGCACCATGATCTTTGAAAGTGGCATCCTTTTACTGCCCCACAGACCCCTTCCATTAGTTCTTTTATTCCTTCATTCATTTAACAACTGTTTATTGAGAGAGTGTACATCTGATTAAGTATAGCCAATTAAAAAACTCTCATAGCACCTACATTCCTAAGGGGGGGGGATGACTGAGATCATAAGCAAACATACTAAGTAAACTATATAGTATGTTAGAAGAAGATAATTGATACAGAAAAGTAGATAATGGTAAGGAATAAGAAAATTGCTTACAATTTTATTTATTTTAGATATGGGTTCTTGCTATGTTGTCCAGGTTGACTCCAAACTGCTGGACTAGAGTGATCCTCTTGCCTCAGCCTCCCAAATAGCTGGGACTGCATGTGGGTGCCATTGCATCCAGGTCAGTGCCTCCAATTTTTTTTTTTTTATTTTTATGGTATTGGAGATTGAACCTAGGACTTTGCAAAGGTTAATCAAGAACTCTACCCTCTACCATTGAACTATATCCTCAGTCCTTTTATTATTATTATTATTTTAATTTTGAGACAGGATCTAAATTTCCCAAGCTGGCCTCAAACTTGTGATCCTCCTATCTTGCTCGGTTTTTCCAATTTTAAATAGGGTGGTAGAGAAATCTTCACAGTTATGGTGAAGATTCTCAATGATCCTTAGAATTTAGTGCAAATCAACTTCTTCAGGAACCCTTCTAGACTGGGTCTATTAGTAGGTCCTGGAATGTCTGACCAGATCAGCCTCTGTTAGATACTCCCATAATTCTCAGCGCTTTTCATTCATAGCTCTTAGCACCATTTGGAATTACATACTCGTGTTGTTTATTGAAGAATGTCCACCCTTTTTGATTACTTATCTGTCTCCAAAGGTAGCTCAGGGCAAGTGCTAAATACATATTTATTGAATGAATGAATTTGTAGAGTATGATTAAAAATATACATTCAGGCTATATTAACAATCAATCAAGATGATCAATATCTAAATCATTTTTTGTTAATTGCAAAGCTTTGTGAATATGCCAATCACCATTATTCCTGTGGAGAAGAGACACTCTTGTATCAGTGTAGTCTGTCTTCATTGACATTGTATGGTCTTGCCTCTTCTTTATGGAGGCGTATGGTGTAGTGGATAATCAGACCACCTCTGATGACTCTTGGCTCTTCCACTTACTCTGTGACCTCACTGTACCCTAGTTCCTCGTGTATAAAATGGGATGATAAGCAGGGTGCAGTGGCATACACCTGTGGTCCCAGCTCCTCTGGAGGCTGTGGCAGGAAAGTCATGAGGTCAACTTGGGCAACACAGTGAAACTCATATCAAACACAAGTAAAATGGGATAATAACAGTACCAACCTCAAAAAGATATTGTGAGGATTGAAAGCATTAATATCTCTAAGGTGCTTAGATGAAGGCCACACTGAGTAGGTACTCAATAAATGTTATCATGATTGTGATTGTTAATATTTTTAAGTTTTCAAATGTAACCCAGGTATTTATTTATCGACTGAAATCTTTCTTGATTTCTTCTAAGAGATGAAAAAGCTAGTAATTCCTGGTTCAGTGATGTTTTATTTTTTGATGTAAGTCAAAGAATAAGGATGGGACTGGAGCAGTGGCTCAGTGGTTACAGCACTTGCCTGGCATGTGCGAGGACGCGTGTTCAAACCTCAGCACCTTGTACACAATGAAGTATTGGAACAACGAAAGCCATGTGGAAAACCAAATAAAAATTGATTCTATCTCATTGTCCCTCTCCCTTAAAAAAATATTAAAAAGGGGCTGGAGCCATGGCTCAGCAGTTACAGTGCTTGCCTGGCATGCGCAGGTACACAAGTTCAAACCCCAGCACCACGTACACAGTGAAGTCTCGGAGCAACAAAGGCCATATGAAAAACTAAATAAAATTGTTCCTCATTTTCTCTCTCTCACTGTCCCTCTCTCTTTCTCTAAAAGCAAAAACCAATAAATTAAAAAAAAAAAAAAGAATAAGGATGACTCTCATGCCCCATCTTGCAGGCCTCAATATCTATTTTTAATTGATGACTTTCATTTGGCCTTGGAGATCATTTTTCAATAGTTTTGGCATTTGTTGATGGCTGAGTTCAAATCCTGGTTCTGCCCTAACTGGTTGAAAGATCTTTGGCAAGATATTAGAATCTTTGAGGTTCAAACCCCCATGGGGTTAGCAGTAAGGACTGAGTGAGAGTAAATAAAGTCCATTAAAGTCTAGCTCAGAGACGTCTACAAATATTAGTTCTGCCTCCCTGGCCCTTTGCTCATGACTAAATCTGCGTCTTATATGAAACCTTCTGGAGAAATAATGATACTAGCGGTCTGTGATGAAATCTCTGACAAGCATTGCTTTCTTTCTTTTTACATTTTTAAAAAATCTTTGGTACCACCGATTGAACCCAGGGGTGCTTGACCACTGAGCCACATCCCCAGCCCATTTTATTTTTTATTTTGAGGCAAGGTCTCACTACGTTGTTTAGGGCCTTGCTAAGTTGCTGATTCTGGCTTTGAACTTGTGATACTCCTTCCTCAGCTTCCTAAGCTGCTGGGATTACAGGCATGCTCCACTGTGTCTGGCCTCTAATGAGCATTCTTGATCTGGAAACTAAGGTCCACATGTCTGGAACACCTATGCCCTAAAATGATCCTACTGTTAGGCTGATCAGTACAAGAAGTGTAGTGTTTATTTGATACCCTATAATCTAGGGAAACAGTTATTTTAAATATTTTTTATTATTGGAAATATATCAATTTATAAAGAACTAACTAAATACAAACACCAAATCAAAAATATTTTGTGAGTTGAAAAACAACTTTACAGAGACTGGAGCAGTGGCTCAGAGGTTGGAGCAATTACCTGGCATGCTCAAGGACCCGGATTTAAACCCTAGCACCACATACACAACTAAGTGTCAGAGAAACAAGAGCCAGTTAAAAAAAAATAAGTAAAATTGATTCTCTCTTTTTCTCTCTCACTCTCTCCCTCTTTTTCAAAAAAGAAAAAGAAAAAAGAAAAATAACTTTACAAAATGTTTTATTGATTAACAAATATTAGGAATATTTGAGAGTATAATAATTATAAGTGCTAAGGACATCTTCCATTTTAATTTTTTTTTGAAAGAGAGAGAGCGAGAGAGGGTGGCGGGGAGAGAGTGATAGAGAAAGAGAGAATCAATTTTATTTATTTTTTCATCTGGCCTTCTTTTCCCCAACACTTAGTTGGTATGTGGTGCTGGGGTTTGAACCCAGGTCCTGGTGCATGCCAGGCAAGCACTCCAACCACTGAGCAAACACTCCAGCCCCTAGGACAAACTTCTTGAATGTTTGAAGTTATTGTTTGATGATTGCAATTAGGAATTGCCTCATGTATGTTTGTGTGTATGTGGGATTGTGACAAAAATGAAAATAAGCCCCAAGTATTCCCTTTGCTATTACAAAGATTCCAGACTTTCCTTTTTTCTTCTCTGGGTATTTTGCTAAACTTAGCTAATGATTTTTATCCACTGTTCCCTTGAAAAATTTGGTTTTCAATCTGTCACAGTTAAACCTGTCAAATTATGTTCCACTTCATAAGGCTTGGTTTCAGTTTCCAAATCTTCCTTTTCCTCCTGTTTTGAGTTTTTGATCAACAAATGTTTACTGAAGCCCTACTGTTGTAAGTGGAAGTCCCTGGGAGCAGCTTTTCTAATACCCTTGGTGTTCCAGATGTTGGATAAATTAGAAATACATGAATCCCAAGTTAAAGGAGAATTAAAATTATGTGTGAACATGAACCAGGTTTTCAGAGGGTGACATGGTATTCACCACTAGCGGCAACAGAATTGAGGGATTTATTTCACATTTCATTGGCTTAAAATGTGAAATCTAGATGCAAGGAGGTCGAGCCGCCTTGTCCCTAGGGGATCTTCACACCAGAGCTACTCATTTAAATTCATCTGCCATTCTTCTTTGCTTGGTATTCCAACCAATGCCTTTCATAATATTTCATGGCCCATGATATAAAATGTGGCATTCAAGGCTCTTCAGAGTATGAATTCTGCTTACCTTTCCATCCCTTTTTCCTTTTGGTCCTCTACTGGCTCCAGGTAGTTGAGCCAAAATCAACTTCTTGCTGTTCCTTTTCATTCACTGAGTACCTATTCTTGGCCAAGTACTGTTTCATTGACTTTAAAAATATTTAAGCCCCTCAAATTTAGTTATTGTCACATGTCCTTTAAGAGAAAGATACTGACTCTCAGAGATATCAAGTGACTTATTCAAGTTCATGGGCTCAAATGTGAATGAATTGTTATTTAAGTCCGGGTCTGTAATTCTAAAGCCTCAGTGCAAGACGATCCTCATGCTCTGATGTCTTTTTCTCCAAAATACCTCACTAGGGTCTCATTCTGCACCTCTCTTCCACGTGGCAGCAGAATACTACCCCTCTCCCCAGAGTGTCGGTGCCACAGTTCCTGTAACCTATGAATATGCTACCTGCTATGGCAAAGGGGAACTAAAGTTGCATACAGAATGAAGAGAGTTGATCTTGCATCATTCCAAAACATGCACACTAGTCACTGAAAGTGGAAGAGGAAGGCAGAGGAGGAGATTCACCGGTACACTCGGAGAGTGAGAGGTAGCGACACTGGAAAGAAGCCCAGAGAGTGCTGTTGCTGACTCTGGAGGTGGAGAAAGGGTTCACAAGCCAAAGGGCTCCCCTGCTTGGCTTTAGACAATGGGTCAGGCAGGGAAGTGAATTGTCTTTTGAAGATTACAGAAAGGAATGCACCCCTGCCAGCACTTGATTTTTGAGTCCATTGACACTCATGTTAGACTTCTAACCTATGGAGCTGTATGATAATAAATTTATGTCATTTTAAGCCAACAAATTTTTGGCAATTTACTTTAGCAGTAATAGCAAATGATACACCCCCAAAGTAGCATTTCTTCTCCAACCACTTGAGCTGCCTGTGTGTCATGCCCCCACGGAAACCTCCCATTCCCTCTGCACCCCATCTTGCTATTGAAGCCTGTTCACAGGTAGGGTGTGCAGCTAACCCTGATCAACTGTACCATCTTAGCCATGGCTGACAGAAACAGCCTAAATTAATCCCCTCATCTCGGAGAGACTGAGTGACTTGTCCAGAATCATATAGATGGCAGGGGTAGGACCAGCATCTGCATCCAGACCTCTTGACTTCCACTTACAACAGCTTATTAGGAAGACTTTTCCCAGAGCTCTGGTGTTTTTCAGGGATATGTGACATGCTCTTCAGCTATTAATT